>JAOTQJ010153334.1:0-51917 GCA_025642045.1 Solanum sejunctum
AGGGTACTTGTTCTTTATGGTGACTCTATTAAGTTGTCGATAATTAATGCACATCCGAAGAGAACCATCTTTTTTCTTCACAAATAACACCGGTGCACCCCAAGGTGACTTACTAGACCTTATGAAACCCTTCTCCGACAAATCCCTCATTGCTCCTTCAACTCCTTCAACTCCGCCAGGGCCATACGGTGAGGGGGAATACAAATTGGGTTGAGTATTGGCAAGGAGGTCTATACCAAAGTCTATTTCCTTTTTGGGAGGAACACCGGGAAGCTCATTGGGAAAGACATTAAGAAACTCATTAACCACCATAATCGACTCAATATGAAGGACTTTGGACTCAACATCCCTAACCCTCACAAAATGATAGAGACAATCCTTAGAAATTAACTTTTGGGCTTTAAGACAAGAGATGAATCTACCTATGACCACCACGTAACGACTGTCTCACTCAAGAATGGGCTCATTAGGGAATTGAAATTTAACCTTATGGGTTATACAATCAATAGAAGCATAATATGCATGCAAACAGTCCATCCCAAGAATAACATCAAAATCCACCATATCTAATTCAACAAAATCACAAGGCAAGATTTTATGCAATATGAACACAGGATAATTTCTATAGACTCTTTTAGCAACAATGAACTCACCAATGGGGGTAGATGCTTCATAAGGTTCACACAATAATTAGGGACTAACATGATGCTTTTTGGCAACAAAAGGAGAAATAAAAGAAAGAGTGTCACCCTAGTCTATCAATGCATAACATCAAAATTAAAAACCTTTAACATACCGGTAATGACATGGGCACCTCATCCACCCTTTGTCTCCCTTGAAGAGCATAGAATCTATTTTGCCTTGAAGCACTACCTTGTTGGCCTTCTCTCCCTTTTGACCCGCATTTGCACCTTGGCCTTGTAGACGACCATCTCTACCTTTGTCTTGTGCATGAGTATAATCAATCACCTTATGATCCACTTCACCATAACCATAGCAAGCATTAGAGTATCTCAAACATGAGCCGATATGGCTTCTACCACATCTTTGGTACATAGGGTTTGACACCCTACCACCATCTTGGGATTTTAGACTATCATTAGCGAATCTCCTATTAGGAGTATTGGAAGACCCTTAGCCTTAAACTTGGGGCCTTGTGGAAACTAGCCACCCTTGGAACCTTGGAATCTACCTTCAAAATGAGACATCTTAGACTCATCACTTCTTCTTTTTCTAAGCCTTTCTCCCTCTAGTTGCTTGGCATATGTCATGAGGCGGGACAAATCCATATCACTCACTAGCATGGCGGTATGACTCCTTATTAACCAAGTCAGACGCTCCCGACACAAATTTGTTCATTATTGATCTTTGCTAGGCAACCAATTATGGAGCAAACTTGAAGAGTTGGTTGAACTTGAGAGCATACTCCCTCACACTCATGGAAATTTTCTTAAGGTTCATAAATTCCATCATTTTAGCGTCCCTTAGCTCAATAGGAAAGAATCAGTTGAGGAATACAACTTTGAACTTCTCCCAAGGAATAGCATCATCATCTCTACTCTCCAATTTCCATTGGGTGAACCAAATTGGGGTCACACCTTTGAGTTGGTAGGCCTCTAACTCTACTTTTTCCTTCGAATTAAACCCAAAAATAGATACCATTTTGTATATCTCATCGATGAACTCTTGGGGATCCTCATGCCATTTAGATCCATGGAACTTTGGTAGGTCCATGGAACTCTTGGAGTATGAGGGGATTGGACACCTTGGTGAATTTGGTTAGTCATAGCCATGAGCCAACATTGTAATAGCATCCCAAAATTCATCTTGGACTACCCCTCCACCTTGAGGAGCTTGAGGAGTGGGAGGGGCTAGTTTCTCCACGGGTGTACAGGCTCTCCTTGGTCTCCCTGTTAGAATTGGCATGATCTAGAAGAGCAAAGAGAATTCACTAGGGGACAAGCCTTACACTCACATCTAAAGCACGATATAGACCATGAAGAAGTGAAATATTTCCTAAAATGCCTCATAGCTTCCATTCATAGTTATGGCGCACTTCACAACTATGAATAAGACTCTTATCGATGCGATGTGTTGGATTTCAAGGACCATTAACAACCTAGGGCTCTGATACCAAATTTATCACAACCCAAGCCTAGGGCCTAGACGTGATAAAGCGAATGGGAACCTGAAGGGACCCTAAATAAGCCTCTTAGCATATCATCCACAGATCCTTGTTCACAGAAGAAAAACAAACAAACAAGAGATATAAATAAGGGAAATGGGACTAAAGGAAGTCTTGATATTTATAAAAGAATAAAAGAGTCAAGCTCATAGCATAAGTAATAAGGAATGGAGCTGGGGCCAAGATACTTTCCGAGCTCACCCTCATAGTAACAAGTGTTCAACATAAAGAAATGTCAAATAGCAAGAGTAGCATAGATAGTGTCCTCAGACTTCAGGACTCACCAAAGCTTATTTTCGAAGTACCAGACTAGCCACGTGGAGGATGATATAGAGGTTCTTCGATCCCTACATGGTAATATCATGTAGGCATAGAGTATGCATTAGTACGTTTGAATGTACTAAGTATGTAGGATGCAATGCACTTGACATAAGCCAATATAGTCAAAATGCATAATCATAAGCAATGGATAAATATAATATCAATATGGCATGCATGATCAATGCTTGAAGTAAAACATGCTTGTAAATCATACAAGTTGCATTAGAAATCATATGTGTGGGAAGAGACCATAATCGACATAGACCAAGCGAACGACTACCTAGAATGCAAGGCATGTCACCCCCTTATAAGGTGATTAAGGTATGTCACCCCCTCAACAAGGTAATTGAGGCATGTCATCCCTTAACAAGGTGACTAGGGCATGTCATCCCCAATAAGGTGGTTGAGGTATGTGACCCCTTAACAAGGTGACTAGGGCATGTCATCCCCAATAAGGTGGTTGAGGTATGTGACCCCTTAACAAGGTTATTGGGCATGTCATCCCCCAACAAGGTAATTGAGGTATGTCACCCCTCAACAAAGTGATTGGGCATGTCATGCCCAACAAGGTGATTGAGGTATGTCACCCCCCAACAAGGTGACTGGGCATGTCACCCCCAACAAGGTGATTGAGGCATGTCATCCCCTTAACAAGGTGTGGCCTACTTGCAACATCATAGATACTTTTCATGAATTCAATGCATATATACAAGCCCCTAAATCGTCATAACGTCACTTGACTTATAAATCATGTAATAGATGATTAATAGTATGAGAATCCTTGTTATGACATTAATCATACAATTCAAGAGTGAAATAACATGAGAAAACTTAATGTAAATCAACCCACCAACATATAGTAAAATCCTCATATAGGATACCTTGAACTTGCTTATCAAATCTCATAATAGATCATTATTTCACAGCTCAAAACATGCATAGTTTTAATAGACAAAACCAATCTATGGTATAAGCTTGAAATAGATAGATATGCATAAGGGTGTCAAAATGAGCCCAAATGTAGGTAAACCCGCCAAACCTGCCTGATATGTTATGGGTTAGGCTCATGATAATTTTAATTGAGTTCAACCCAACCCATTCAAATCTTAACCCATATCAAAAGAATCCTCAAGTGAGCCCAATTTAATT
Source organism: Solanum sejunctum (assembly GCA_025642045.1). Classification (NCBI taxonomy): domain Eukaryota; kingdom Viridiplantae; phylum Streptophyta; class Magnoliopsida; order Solanales; family Solanaceae; genus Solanum; species Solanum sejunctum. The sequence continues at coordinate 3,656 of JAOTQJ010153334.1, forward strand.
CTCAGTTTTAACCCGTTAAAAGACTCTTAACTTGCAATGATATAATGTATATTTTCTGTTTATTTTATATTTTCTATTATTTATTTATCAATTTGTAACTTTATATTTTATTTTGAGTTGAAATTCAAATTGTGATTATAAAAAATAAATAATAATAATATATTAGAATTATTGAAATTGAGTGGGTCAAATTAGATGGGTCATGACCCAACTCAAATTTTAGCCCATCTAAACCCAACCCGGTTGAGCCTAAAGCAAGTTTGGGTAGGTCATAACCCAACCCAATTTCTATTCCAACCCATCTTAACATTCTCAATTTCAACCCAACCCGCTTGCTTGACACCTCTAGAAATGCATAATCAATCAACATTTTTACAAACCCCAACATAATATATAATCATAATCCATAATAAAAGATACCCATAGATGATATAACTTGAAAACATGCAATTTTCATAAAAAGGAAGATTGGAATCCATGGGTGAAAGGACCCAATGGATGAAACCCACATACCTCAAACTTGGGTTTTTTTAAGATGAGTTTGAAGAGAAACTTGAAATTCTAAAGTTAAGCTTGAAATCCTTGAAATTTGAATGTAATATTTGATTAACTCTTGGGGTGGTTTTTGTGAGGGTTTTCAGTGATATATAGTTAAAAAATGGTTAAGTATAGGTGTTTTCACGCATAAGTGGGCATGGAGCTATGACACCAATGCCCTTAGTCGACACAGGAAAAATTAAGGAAAGATCAACACTGGTTCGCTTCTGGTCTGCGACGCGACCTAATGCAATGGCCAAATTATCACTAATCTGCACCCTTGATGCATCGTGGCCAGGGCACGTATGCTCCCTAAAAATCTGAAACGAACCCAAAAAATGCCAAAAATGTGCCTTGGAAGTGCCTATAATAGTAATTTCTATATATCTCAAAATTCATGCGCGATAGAAAAAATATGACTTCATATTCTTGTTCAGGGGATCAAAATTATGGGAAAAAGGGTCTAACTCCAGTTTTAGAGCAACCGTATAAGAATTCAAAATTTCCAAATGTCAATATCCAGAGAGCAAAGTACGCCCCTTCCGCGACGCGCAGAGGTATTATTTTGTGACTGTTTTTTTTTCAACTCAGACTAAGACTTCTAAGTCTTGGCCTAAGTGTTTCCATTCACGAAATACTTATACTTAGCTATATTTCACCCTCATATCATTCAAAACATTCCCCAATACTCACCCAAATACTTAGCCAAATTTTCACTCCTAAATTCAAGCCTTAAACCTTCATCCAGAATTAAGGATTTTCTTCAAGCTTCAAGTCTCCATTTTCAATCTTTAGCAAGAGTTTCTTCAAAGCTAAGGTATATGGGTACAACCATTTGGTTCTTTCACCCATGGTGTCCTAACCTCCTTTTTACTCAATCTACATGATTTAAAGTTGATTTTACAAATGGGTTCACTACTATGAACTTGTCTATGAACTATGTTAAAGCTATATGAATTTGTGACTATCTTGCCATATTTTTAGCTATAAATCTTGGATCTATTGTAAGATTTGATGAGGGATTTTGATGTATATTGCTTGAGGGTGTTGCAAGGTGTTGATTGATGGTTTTACAATGGACTTTCTTGCATGATTTCACTCATGAATTGCATGGTTTTACACTAGCACTACCCACCTGCCAAGTGTTTGAGTAAAATGTCTGGTTATGGTTTCTTGAGGAATTGAAGGTCCAATGCATGTCTTGTGCTATGAATATTATTATAATGATATAAGAAGATTATGCATATGATGTTATGATTATGATAAAAGGAAAGTATGTATATGGTATTTCTCTATATAGTATTGAACTGACCATAGCTAATTAAGGGGTATGCCTCAATCACCATGGGAGGTAGAGAGTGACCATCCTCTAGCCTATTGGGGGTTTATACTCTGGCACCATGGGAGGTAGGGTGTGACTATCCTCTAACCTATTAGGGGGTTTGTACTCTGGCACCATGGGAGGTAGGGTGTGATGATTCTCCAACCTATCAAGGGGTTTGTACCTTGGTAACCTATTGAGGGGTTTGTACCTCAATCACATGGGTGGTAGGGTGCAACCATCCACCATATTATGGTCTATTTTCGCATTTGTATTATAATATATGAAGCATGCCTTTACTACAAGTATCACTCATGCATGCCATATTGTTATACATGGCTAATTGCTTAAGTTATGCATATCGATTATGTCACTTATCTCTTGTTGCATTACATCCTACATATTTAGTACATTCGAATGTACTAACACATACTCTTGCCTACATGATATCACCATATGGGAACCGGAGCACATGTTGATCCTCCTCCTCCTCCACATAGCTAGTTCGGTGCTAGTCAAGCTAGTTGGTGAGTCCTCCACTTCGGGGACCTTAGTCTATGTTTCTCATATTATGTATTAAGACACTCTTCTTTATATTTTATTTTGACTATGAGGGTGATCCCGGTTGCTTTTTCTTAGTCCCTGCTCTATCTATGTAGTAGAGGTACTTTTGGACATGCTATGTATCTATGATATAAGCTTTGACTCTTTGTCTCTTTATAATGTGTTATGCAAGCTTTCCCCTTAGTCCCTTTGCCCTATTCTTTCTTACTCTTTATATCTTTTATATGCTGCCACGATCAATGATGTCTAATAATAAGTTAAGAGGCTTGTTTGGGGTTCCTTCGTGTTCCCTATTCGCTATATCACGTCTAGGCCCTAGGCTTGGGTTATGACAAATTGGGTATCAGAGCACTAGGTTGATAGATCCTTAGAGTCCAACACACCGCGTTGATTAGAGTCCTATTTATAGTTGTGAAGTGTGCCACGACTATGAATAGGAGGCTATAAGACATTTTAGGAAATATTATTCTTTTTCATATTCTAAGTCATGCTATAGAGTTGTAGTAAGTTTTTTCCCCTAACGATTATTCTTTTCTATGGTAGATCATGCCTAACACTAGAGGAAAAAGGGCCTAAACTCCCGAGGAACAACCTACCAATGGTGAGCTCTGGGATACTCTCACTATGCTTGCCCAAATTGTGGCGAACCAAGTCAACCAAGGGGCCCAAGCCCCTCATGGGACTTCATGAGGATGAATCCTCTGGTGTTCTATGGGTCAAAGGTGGATGAAGATCCACAAGAGTTTATTGATGAGGTTTACAAGATCTTGACTATCATAGGTGTTGGGTGAATGAAAAGGCGGAGTTGGCAGTGAACCAACTCACAGGGGTATGATCAATGGAAAGGGGAGAAGGGAAATGATAATGTGGTGCTTTGGAAGGAGTTCAAATTGGCTTTCCTTAATCAGTTCTTCCCTCTTGAGCTTAGGGAGGCTAAATTGGTGGAGTTTATGAACTTGAAATAAGGAGCTATGAGTTGTAAAGGAGTATGCCCTCAAATTCAACCAACTTTCAAAGTATGCTCTTCATTTGGTGGCTGATCCTAGATCAAAGATGAATAAGTTTGTGATAGGGGTCTCCAACTAGGTGAGTGAAGAATGCCGGTCCGCCATGCTAATTAGTGACATGGACTTGTCTCGATTGATGACCTATGCTAGCAAATGGAGGAGGAGAAATTGAGGAAGAGAAGGAGTCACGAGGCTAAGAGGGCCCATTTTGAGGGTAAGTTCAAAAGGGGTGGCTGATCCCACCATGGCCAAAGGTCTTCTTATGCTTCCAAGGTGAGCATTGCTAATGATTTCCCAAGGCCTCAAGGTGGTTGTGGTGTGGCTCCTATTGTTGGGTGTCCAAAGTGTGGTAAGGGTCATAGTTGCCCATGTTTCAGGGGCACAAATGCTTGTTTTATTTGTGGGGAGATTGGCCAAAAAAATTTTGAATGCCTTCGGTATCGTAATAAGGGTAAGGAGGTGCGTCCATAAGGTGCAAATGCGATTCCTTTGAGGAGAGATGGCTGACAAGATGGTGCCCCAAGGCACAATCAATTTTATTCTTTGCATGGGAGGTAAGGGTTTGATAAGATTCCTGACGTTATTACCGATATATTTAAAATATTTGATTTTGATCTGTATGCTTTGATTGATTTGGGTGCTACTCTTTTTTTTGTTACTCCCTTTGTTGCAGAAATGTTCCATGTCGAGCCCAAATTATTGCATCAGACATATGAGGTGTCCACTCTTATTGGTGCATCTATTATTTCTAGAAAGGTCTATAGAAGTTGTCCTATTTGCATCTTGCATAAAATATTACCTTGTGATCTTGTTGTGTTGGATATGATTGATTTTGATATCATTTTTGGGATGGATTGGTTACATGCATACTATTCCTCTATTGATTGTAGAACCCATAGGGTCAAGTTCCAGTTCCCAAATGAATCCGTCCTTGAGTGGGAAAGTCATGATGTGATGGTCATGGGTAGGTTGATCTCTTGCATTAAATCCCATAAGTTGATCTCTAAGGGGTGTTTGTATCATCTTGTAAGGGTTAGAGATGTGAAGTCCAAAGTCCCTTCTATAGAGTCGGTTCTGGTTGTCAATGAGTTTCTTGATGTCTTTCCAAATGACCTTCCCGGTGTTCCTCCCAAAAGAAAAATAGATTTCGGTATAGACCTCCTCCTCGATACTCAACCTATCTCCATTTCCCCTTCCCATATGGTCTCAACAGAGTTGAAGGAGTTGAAGGAACAACTGAAAGATTTGTTGGAGAAGAATTTTATTAGACCTAGTCAATCACCTTGGAGTGCAGTGGTGTTATTTGTAAAGAAGAAGGATGCATCTCTTATGATGTGCAGTGACTTCTGACAACTCAATAGGGTCACTATAAAGAATAGATATCCTCTTCCAAGAATTGATGATTTGTTTGACCAATTGCAAGGGGCTAGCTTTTTCTCTAATCTTAATCTTCGATCCGGGTATTATCAAGTGAGAGTGAGGGAGTGTGATATTCCCAAGATGACCTTCCAGACTAGATATGGGCATTATGAATTTGTTATAATGTCTTTTGGGTTGACCAATGCACCGACCATCTCCATGGACCTAATGAATAGGATCTCCAAACCCTACCTTGATTCCTTTGTTGTGGTCTTCATTGATGATATTTTGATTTATTCACATAGCAGGGAGGAGCATATGGGTCATTTGACAATTGTGCTGCAAAGATTGAGGGAGGAGAAATTGTATGCCAAGTATGAAAAGTGTGAATTTTGATTGAAGGAGGTTGCATTCTTAGGTCATGTGGTGTCGGGGTATGGTATTAAGGTGGATCCTATGAAGATTGATGCGATTAGAAATTGGCCTAGACCATTGACCCCATCGGATACTAGGAGCATCTTGGCCCTAGCGGGTTATTATATAGGGTACGTGAATGGGTTCTCCTCCATTGCGTCCCTTATGACAAATTGACTCAAAAGAAGGTTAAGTTTGTGTTGACCGATTAGTGTGAGAGGATCTTTCAGACATTGAAAGATAAGCTTGTGTCTGCTTCTATATTGTCACTACTGCATAGGCTTGAGAAGTTTGTTATATATTGTGATGCTCCAAGAGTTGGTTTGGGATGTGTGCTAATGCACAATGGTAAGGTGATAGCCTATGCTTCTAGGCAACTCAAAGTGCATAAAAGGAACTACCCTACCCATGATCTTGAATTGGCCGCGTGTGGTGTTTGCATTAAAGATTTGGTGTCATTATTTGTATAGGGTGCATATTGATGTGTTCATCGATCATAAGAGCCTCCAATATATCTTCACTTAAAAAGCTCTCAACTTGAGATAATGAAGGTGGCTAGAACTTGTTAAGGACTATGATATATGTGTACATTACCATCCTAGTAAGGCAAATGTTGTGGCAGATGCTTTAAGTGTGTGTATGGGTAGCCTAGCTCATGTTTATAGTAGTGATAAGTAGATGGCTAGGAAAGTGCATCGATTGGCTAGATTGGGAGTTAGGTTGGAAAAACTAGGTAATGGTGTTGTAGTTTGTTGATGGTTCTAAATCTTCATTGGTTGATGAGGTGATAGCAAAACAAGATCTTGACTCCTCCTTGCTTGAGTTGAAGGCCTTGGTGAAAGAGAGCAAAGTGGAGGTTTTCTCCTAAGGGGGAGATGGTGCCCTTAGATACCAAGATAGGTTATGTGTGCCTTGTGTTGATGGTTTGAGGGAGAAAATACTTGTTGAGGCCCATAATTCTTCTTATTATATCCACCATGGTTCCACCAAAATATATAGAGACTTGAAGGATGTGTATTGGTGGGGAGGCATGAAGAGGGACATTGCCAAATTTGTTACCGGTTGCCATAATTGTCAACAAATCAAAGCAAAACATCAAAGACTGGGTGGCCTAACTAAGACATAGAAATCCCTACTTGGACGTGGGAGGTGATTAATATGGACTTGTGGTTGGGTTGCCCAAGACTAGAAAAGGTTTTGATTCCATTTGGGTTGTGGTTGATAGGATGACAAAATGGGCTCACTTTCTACCGATTAAGACCACATATGGGGCTAGAGATTATGCAAGGTTGTACATTCATGACTTGATGAGGTTATAAGAGGGTCCATTTTCCATCATATCGGATCATGGTGCTCAATTTACTTCACATTTTTGGAGGTCATCTTGGTAAAAGAGTTCACCTTAGTACAACCCTTCACCCTTAAACGAATGGACAAGCCAAAAGAACCATTCAACCACTTGAGGATATGCTTAGGGATTGTTGTCTTGGAGCTTAAGCGAAGTTGGGATGAACATTTTCCATTGATTGAGTTCACCTACAACAATAGCTATCATTCTACCATCGGTATGGCTCCTTCTGAGGCTCTTTATGGAAGGCTTTGTAGATCACTAGTCGGTTGGTTTGAGATTGGTGAGGTAGCTTTGTTGGGACCATATCTGGTTATGGATACTCTTAAGAAGGTTAGAATGATTAAGGAAATATTGAAGATGGCCGAAAGTCGCCAAAAGTTCTATGCCAATGTGAGGAGAAGGGATCTTGTATTCTAAGTTGGTGATTGGATTTATTTGAAGGTGTCACCCATGAAGGGTGTGATTCATTTTGGGAAGAAGGGCAAGTTATCCCAATATATGTGGGTCCTTATAGGGTGATGAAGAGAATTGGCAAGGTAGCCTATGAGTTAGAATTGCCTAGTGAGATGCATTTAGTTCATCTGGTCTTTCATGCATCCATGTTGAGGAATGTGTAGGAAATTATAATGCCATTGTGCCTCTTGATCTTGTGGGTTTTGTTAAGGATAATTTGACCTATTAAGAGGTTTTGGTTCAAATCTTGTATAGGAAAGTGAAGAGATTGACGAACAAAGAAGTGGCTTCCATTAAGGCCTTTGGCGAAATCAACAAGTTGAGAGTGCTAATTGGGAGGCTGAAGCGGACATGCAAAACTGATATTCTTAGGCTTTCCACTCCACTCAAGCCTAAGGTATTGATCTAAATCCTTTCTTTATATGATCTCAGGTCTTAAGTTCAGCCCCATGTCATTGAATATGTTACTGTTCAGATTGACAAGCTCATGATGATTTTACACTTATGATGAGATTTTTGAAATGATGTTTAAGTGCATTGTTGTATCTTTATGTGGCTAATATTGTCATGTTCATGTCTCTCTTATACATTTCTTTGACATTCAGGGACGAATGTTCCCAAGGGGGAGATATTGAAATGACCCAAATAGTGTTCAAAAATGTGCCTTGAAAGTGTTCAAAATCATAATTTCCATATATATCAAAAGTTGTGCGTGATATCAAAAATTTGACTTCATATTCTTATTTAAGGGGTAAAAATTAGGGGAAAAAGAGTCTAACCCAAATTTTAGAGCAACTGTATCAAAATTCAGAATTCCTAAATATTAACTTCCAGATAGCAAAGCGTGCCACTTCTGCGATGCACAAAGGTATTATTTTGTGACTATTTTTTTCCAACTCGATCCAAGACTTCTAAGTCTTGGGGCTAAGTGTTCTCATTCACTAAAATGCCTATACTTAGCCATATTTCACCCTCATGTCATCCTAAACATTCTCCAATACTCACCCAAACACTTAGTCTAATTTTTCACTCCTAAATTCAAGCCTCAAACCCTCATTCAAAACTAGGGATTTCCTTTAAGCTTCAATTCTCCATTTTCAATCTTCATCAAGAGTTTCTTCAAATCTAAGGTATGTGGGTTTCAACCATTGGGTTTTTTCACCCATGGTGCCCTAACCTCCTTTTGCAACACTATGGGGATGGATCAAATCACATGGTAAAATGTGCTTAATGCCTGGATCAAATGTTTAGGTAAACATAACTTACCAATTTTGCATGATACACACTAGAAAAGGTTATGATTATCTAGCTATACTAAGTTAGGAATTCATGGGAAACACAATACTCTAGTTACTTCTCTCACTGATTTCACAACATTTCACTTGATCGTTTGATTCTAGTTTAGGTTTATTTCTTACATTTTACAAACCTCCTCCCCTACCTTTTGATAAGTAAGTCAATTAATTCAATCTAATTGCTTATAGTTATTCCAAGTCTAGACCTTATTGCCTATGTGATCGGCCCTAACTGTTGTTAAGTTCTATATTTTGACACCAACTACTTATACCTTGAATTGGAGGTATAGTTTGGTCATGATCAAAATTTTTGCACCATTGCTGGGGAATAAGGCTTTAAGATTGGTGTAATTAGAGTAGTTTATGAGTTAATCATTATTTTCCTTATGTTTTTTTTGTGTTTGTTTTGGTTTAACATATAGGTGTAGTGTATGGCCAGTACTCATGGTCGAGGCATCGCCTTGACTCCATTTGATCCAGATATCCAGAAAATGTTATGAAGAATGGCCTAGGAAAACATTAATAATCCAGCAAACCTTGCATGAAATCTAAACAATGATGACCCACCACTACTTAAGGATGTGAATCCACCATCATAGGGTCAAAGTGTAGCTGCTAATACATGGAATCTATAAAGACTTGACCCTATAGCAGTGGATATCACCGAAACTATCCTATTGCCTCCTTTATTGGTTGGAAGATACTAAGTTTGTCGTATCGAGTGGGTTGTTACATATACTGTAGAATAGAGGGTTGATCGCAGGCTTACCATCAGATGATCTACATAACCATCTACACGATGTTGCTTTCATTGGCAAAAACATAATGGGAAACCAAAATCTGTACATGGATGCCTTTGGGCTTTGTGTCTTCCTATTATATCTCACAGGCGAAGCAATAGTATGGTTCGTAGAGCTTCCACAGAGTTCTATCACCACATGGGCTGAAATGCAGAAAGCCTTTTTAGAGAGGTACTTTCCAAGGTCAAAGTAGCTGAATTTGAAAGATTAGATCAATAACTTTGAGCAATTGCCTGGAGATCCTTTCAGTACTACATGGGATATTTCACAAAGTTCTTAAGAAGCATTCTAGACCACAAGATTGTTGATGATTCCTTAGTGGAGATCTTCTATTGAGCCTTAGATGACAATTGCAATGTTGTGCCCAACACCATAACTAGAGGCTCAGTCTTAGATTGCCATAGCTAAACGATGGGAGGAGGTGGCAAAGACAAATCTTGCATGGATATAAGTGTTAGGACACAGATGTTGTACAATCTCATTAAAGCTTGAAAATTTTGATTTTGGGAAGTTTTGGAAAAAGGTGACGCTCCATGGGAGCCCCTAGGGACCGTGTGAGACACCTATCACATGCCTAAAAAAAGTATCCTATAATGTATTTCTTAGATATCTCAAAATTCGTACATGATTTCACAAATCAGACTTCATATTCATTTTCGGTGGGCAAAATTGGGTAGGAAAGGGGTGGTCTTCGATTTTCAGATGCTCCATAGAAAAAATAATTTTTGGTTACGTGGACTGAAACAGAAAGGTTATGCAACCAGTCCGCATCGTGGATTTATCGCACACTAGTGCAAAAAGGGCCTAAACCAATTCCTAGTAAACTTTATTACAATTGAATACTTTATGGGTAAACTTTATTATGTATTATAAAACATGATTTGAGTGTGGATTCTTCAAGTATTGATTGATTAAGCATGAATATCTATTGAAGGTTTATACCATGAGTTGATTTATATACATTTAGGCTATGCATGATGTGAATAATGTAAACTATGACAAATAGTGAACTTTTCAGATGAATTTCATGACGCCCAAATTGGGGTTTCTACTATAATGTTCGTGGCTCAAAATGAATTATTTCTAAATGAATTAATTTTATACCTATCTTGTCTTATACTCTTGAATTGCATGATTTTAAGCATATGTACATATACTAACCATGTTTGACTAAATTTACATGACAAGGATTCTTATGTTGATGAAAGACTATTACATGTTTTGCAAGACAAGCATGATATGACTAATTATAGGCTCCTAAGCATGCATTGAACTCATGAAAAGTTCCTATGATTTATAAGTAAGATGTTGAGCCCTTATACTATATTCTACCTTCTTGTGAGTGAGTAGTGTCTGCATGAAGGCATTAAGCATGATAACTATTTAACCCTCATGTACAAACTAAATCTCACTAGAAGGGGTCAAGCATATTACAAGTCCTACCCTCATGTGTAATGCATTGCCCGCTAGAAGGGGTTAAGTTGATGAAATATTTTTACTCTCTAATATAAGGTATATGCCCATGTGTAGGGGTCAAGTATATGAATGAGCTACTCTTGCCATGTTGTCATGTTTTTACAAGTCATTCAAATTATTATTAAATCTATGATTATGTCAAGTATTCCGTGGGATTAGACTTAACACCAAAAGAGGCTTAAGGTGTGGGCTCGACCCAAGGGGTCCTTATATATAGTCTTGGTTTCTTAACTATGTGCCATCATAGGTTTATATTATTTTCCTAAATGGGTTTTACTAGTGGATTCAACTAGGACAAGTTACCCACTATATGGAGAAAAGCTTGGTTTCCCTTAGCAAGTAGACCACTCCTTTTCCAGTGAGGAGACAAACATCGGGATTCCAAGTAGTAGGTTACTTGGTCTTATATGTCGGTTAGGGTTTTGTACTACATATGTATGTCATGTTATGCAAGTTTGACTATCTACATGCATGTTTTAGCTCATACATTGATCATATATGTCAAAATGGCCTTATATCTATTGATCATACTTATCCATCTTGTTAATTGCGAATTATGTCATTGTTGTATTACACCCCACATATTTAGTACATTCCAAGTACTAACGCATACTTCTTTTCCTACATGATTTAACAATGTAGGGACTGGAATTCCTATTTACCCTTCTCCTCCACGTGGCTAGACAAATCTTTTAAAGACTATTATTGGAGAATCCTCTACTCAGGGGACAATATCCACCTTGCTTTTATTCTCTTGTAAATACTTGTCTATTTTTGGATACTTGTCTTTTGAGGGTGAGCCTATGAGATACCTTGGCCCCTATTCCATTCGTATTAGAGGTTGTTGTTGGATTTGGATATTTATGTATTTAGCTTGACTCCCATTATGCTTATGTAGTTATGAAAGACTTCCCTTAGTCCCTTTATTCCCCTCTATGCTTTTTGTATGTTGATGATGAGATGGAAGTCCCAAGTCCCAAAACATCCCCATAGCATGAATCGTACTTACTTGCCCCTTAGACTTTATTTGTTATGTGATTCATGCAAATTCTCTTCCCTATAACATCCCCATAGCTTGATTCAAAGTCACGCTTCCCTTAGAATTATTTGTTACTTGCTTGTTGTTTAATTATGCTTCCGCAACCAGGGATGTGCAAATAATATGCTAAGAGGCTTCTTTGGGGTTCCTTTAGGTTCCTTATTCACCATGTCACATCTAGGCCCTAGGCTTGGATCGTTATATAGAGCATCCATGGAGTGTCCCTTGGTCTTATGAGGGTGTTTGGCCCTTAAAAGTGATGATTTAAACTAAGGCACGCCACATATGGACCTCTCACGGTCCGTGTGACACCTCATAGACTGTGTGGTGGGTTGTATGGTGGCCTTAGCTTGACATCCCATAATTTTGAGACCAAGTGTGATGACACAATCAAGTACACGACCCGTGTGGAGTGTTATGGCCCGTATGGCCTTTTGAAGTAAAAGTTTTCTAAGTATGGAATTGCTATCTTGTAACTTCGTCATGGGAAATTTATTTTCTAAGAGGAAGGGTACGGGCAGTGTCACAGCCCATGTGGTCTCCTATGGGGTGATTACGTCAAAAATTTCTAAGTATGGGATTATCGTTTCAGACCTTCGTCAAGTATAATTTTTTCAAGTGTTGGTTCACGAACAAGTATAAGGTCCATGTGATGTGTCACGGGCTGTATAGTCCTCCCTGAAGCATCGATTTTAAATTTTTCAACTCATTTCATTAATGGTATTGTCGTAACTATGGTTTATTCTATGGGTCTCTTGTGACTTCCTATGCTATCCTAAAGGCTTCCTAATGACCTAAACTCTATTCCTCTCATTCAAATTCATTCCTCATATTGAAAATTCTCTCAAGTCTCTCTCAAAGAACTCTAGTAGAAATTAAGCTTGGGGATCAAGGAAAAGGGTCTTTCTTCACCAAATGTTTTCCTATTTCTTCTTGGTTAGCTAAGGTATGTGGGTCTGATTCCTGGTCCCTTTCAACCAAGAAGACCTAAACTCTTTTCAAGTGATATTCATGAATTTTAGCTTACTTAAAATATGGGTTTTCAATATTATTATTTATTAAATTCAATTGATGTATGTGCTATGTTCTATTGTTAATTTTAAAGTGAATTAAGCCCTAATATGATGAAATGCATTAAAGTTATGAAGTTATGAAAGTGCATTAAAGCTTGATTTGTGCATGGGTAATTTAAATTATGATTAAATGTGAATTTTACTTATATTTTTACTTGAATTTCAGAATGTGTTGTTGATTTATGTTTGAATCTCTATTATCCATGCTATTCCCATCTCATTCATGGCATATGCATATATAACTATAGTTTTTATGAAGTTTATGAAGTGGGTCAAGACCCAATTTTTTTTATGTGTATGATTTTGAGAAGATTATAGTTATGACAAGAATGTGATGACACAAATGTCTATGATTAAGGCTCATTGGGCAATTATTGGTGCTTACACCACTATGTTTAAGAGAGCCTCAATTGAGGTTTAAGGCGGGGTGGGCAATCCCCAAGGGTCCATACTCATTTATGAAAAAGGTACTCCGAAGGAGCTATTCCTATGCATGAAAAGTATTCATGAAGAATGTTATGACTTTTGCCTATTATGCATGGTAATAAAGAAAGTGATTTGGCCTTTAAGCCTATGAATGCATGTAAATGGTTTGAAAGTCTTCTTCCTCTTTTACAAGCATGTAATATATATATATATATATATATATATGTATATATATGTATGTATTCTAGTGGAATAATGACCTAGCACCGATGGGATTAGAGGCAGGGTGGGCTATCCCCAATGGTCCATACTCCTTTCTCTTGAACTATGTGCCTAACATAGGTATATGTTTATACCCCAATGGGGAAAGAAAAAGAAGAATGTTAAGGATCTAACTTTGGCAAGTAGGTCACCTCTTTATCCGTTGTAGGGGAGACGATGGAGTCCCAAGTTATAGCTCACTTGGTCTCAGGTCAGTTACGGTCCCATCCTTAATATATATGAAGTATTTTCGCATTCGTGGATCATTTGCCTCATGGCATATTGATATATTATTCTCTTGATATATGTTCTTTGTATATATGTGTCCTTGTCGTTAACATTTAATGTACGTTTAATGAGTTTATGTACATTTTATTCCCGCATACTTAGTATATTCAAATGTACTAACACATACTTTTTTCTACATTTATCCACCGTACTACGTCTAGCTTGGATCTTCAGATTAGCTTGTCATGGTGAGTCCTATCTTCCAAGAACAACCCTACGTTTCCTCTACCTATGGTGTTTAGTTTCTGTTATTTACTTAGAGGGTGAGCCCGGGACATGTCTTGGTCCTCGTCCTATCTTATGATTAGAGGCATTATTAGATATCTTGTAGACCTCCTTACGTTTATGTGCTAAGTGTTATTTCAGATAATTATGTTATAGATATGGTTATGTCATTATGATTTGATCATGTTATGGATTCATGTTATGACATAGAAGATCTTAACTTCTATATTGCCCCCATAGAGTGAGTCATACTTACCCGCCTCTTAGTCTTATATGCTATGTGTTATATGAATCCATGTTACTCTCTATCCCCTATGATATCCCCATAGCGTGAGTCATACTTTTTCATCCTTTAGAATTATTTGTTTAAAATTTGTATGCGCTTTTCAACCGATGATGTGTGAATGGATACTACGAGGCTTATATGAGGACTCTTGAGTTCTCATTTCCCATGTCACTCCTAGACCCTAAATACAGGTCGTGACAACAAGGGACAAATCTATGACAAAAAAATCCTTTTCAGTTAACACAAATTTACAGCAAGCTAAGATCAATGAAGATATGCAGTAAGAGCTAGCATAGATTAGTACTAATATGGGGTTACTGATGAAGCAGAGTCAGGAACGAGTAAATGCAGTGAATCATCAACTAACACAAGCACCCATGTATGAGGAGCCCTATTGTGAGGAGGATTCTTGCTTTTTAGACCAACACCCAAGGGTCCAATAAGGACTATTGGTGCCAAGGTCAAGGGAATCAAGTTCGAAACTTCAATAGATATAATGCTTACATAGAAAATAATCGAGGTAGATATTATGATAGAACTAAGGGACAAAATAGAGATGGTAATTGGATTCGTAGAGACGAGTACAATAATGGTCCGTATATGCCATCGCATAACCATGATTCTGGGGCTAGTAGTTTGAGGATTGAGGAGATGTTTGAGAAATTATTGAGGAAGGCTGACGCCCAAGATGAGACCTTGAAGAGGATAAAAGTTGAGATTTTAGTCATTAATTAGAAGATCGAGTCTCATTATTTGGCTATCAAGCAACTGGAGCAACAATTTAATTTGATGTCTACATAGGTGAACCAGTGTCAGAAGGGTATATTTCTAAGCAACACAATGTAGAATTCAAAAAATGATGGGCACGTAGCAGTGATGGCACGAGATGGCAATCAAATGATCGACCCATAGGTGCTAGTAGATGATGAATATATTTGTAAGGAGGTTGTAGAGAGAAAAAAAATACGGAGACTAAGGATGAAAAAGCCAAGGATTAGGTGAGACATAAAGTGGTGACACTAAGAAAATTAAGACATATACCTAGGCCTCCCTCTCCTTTTCCTCAAAGACTCAAGAAAAAGAAGGAGGAAGGTAACTTTCTGCACTTCATCTCCATGTTGAAGTAACTATCTATCAACATTCCTCTCATTGAGGCATTTGAGAGAATACCTGGGTATGCTAAGTTCATGAAGGACCTAGTGACGAAGAAGAGGATGGTGAGCCAAAAGCTCTCTCAAGAGCTTTGGCATGATGGTTTAATTGCAACAAGGTCCTTAGTGTAGAAGAAAGAGGACCTCGAAGCATTCACCCTACGCTGCACCATTGGATATGTCAACTTTGAAAAGACATTATGCGACTTAGGAGCCAGCATCAACTTAATACCTCTTGAAGTGTTCAAACAGTTGGACTTGGAAACCCCTACACCAACAAGCATGCGGTTGTTGATGGCTGACAAGACAGTGAAGAAGCCTTTAATGATATTGTACAATGTTCTAGTCAAAGTGAAAAAATTCATATTCCCCACAGATTTAGTGATTCTAGATTTTAAGGTCAACTTCAAATTCCCAATTATCTTGGGATGACCCTTCCTAGCATTGGATGAGTACTAGTGGACATGGATTTAGGCTAACTCAAGTTCAGATTGAACAACGAAGAAGTTGTCTTTATTATCTATTAGTCTATGAAGAGACCTGATGATCTGAAGTCTGAGTAACCAAGGAGTCTAGGTCATGTTGCGGCACTAAATCAGGTACTACTTGGAAGGGAACCTAAGATATTTGATGTAACCTTTTTGTATTTGTTTTGGTTTTGCTTTTAGACTCATAAGTAGTTTAATTTTCATGTTTTGTTTGTAATTTAAAACTTATAGACCAGAGAATTATAGGGTAATAGTTTGTTCTACTAAGAATGTGAAGGAATAGGGTTAAGGTAGCAAACGAATCCAATAAGGGGAGAAAAGTTGGCTCTATGACTAGTTCTATAGGTCATAGTTTATGCCATGATCCCACAAAGTAATCCAGATCATGAGCTAATTTTATGGTCCGTAGATACTACAGGCCATGAATGGGGCTCGTAAACCCCAGGTGAGGTTTTGGAATTTTTACAAAGTGTTGGGATAACTTACAACCTATTAGTCGTATGTCAATACACGATACATAGGAGGATTAGTAAGAACCAAGCCCTAAACTATGGACTTTGAGACTATGAGACCAGGTCTTGTGAGCCGTAGACACTCTTACAGACCATAATCGGGATTTTGTGGTATCAAAGTCCCACCTAAACCTAACCTAGTAAACGAAATAAAAGAGGGGTAGTTCTAATTACCCCCCCACTTTCCTTTTATTTTCAAAGCATACCAAAACCCCTTTTCTACTTCCCCAAGTTCAACCACCGTTGAACTCCACCACCATATTTTCTAGTATGATTCTGACCAATTTCCACCCACCCAACCATTGTTTCGGCAATTAGGGTCCAAGAGTTTTCATTCTTTTTGCCAGTTTTCTCAATTTTCTGATCAATATTCCAGCATGGGCTCTTCTTGAAACTCCATTTTTGCTGGAAAATATTTTGCATCATGTGGAGGAACTGGTATGGTTGAATGTTATAATTTTCCTACCCTAATTGTTAATATTGCTTGAAAGTTGGGTATATTGATAAGTGAGTGCATGCATATAATAATTGGATGATGAAATTGATTGAAATGCGCCATGAATCTAATTTGTTGGTATGAGTATCATTGTCTAAGATGGTGCTATCACTTGTCATCTGAGTTATACTATACTATCTTGGTAGAATCCATTTAGTGGTTGTATAAATTAAAAAATGGCAAGCATAATACTTGGTCAAGTGGTTGTTGTGATGATGTCTGAATGTTTTTGAGTGACTTGATGGTTGACGAGGTAGAATAATAATTCGCACATGTTTTGTGTTAGGTGAATTGGTGAAAATTTGAGCATATTTATGTTTTGGGTCGATTTGGAATGAATTGAATACATAGTTAATGTATTTGATTTGGTTTGGGCGCCTCGCTTTGATGATGTTTATTTTACGTACCCTGTTGCTATGACCTAGTCAATTGTGCTTGAGAAATTCATTCAATTTTAACTTGACTTTGATTTGGCTATGATTTTTGATTGAATATTGACTAATGGAATCATATTAGTTGACCTTAAAAAACTCAGGTTGTTGTTTTCCAATAGCATCAGAGTTTTTTACGACCTGTGGATTAGTCAACTGATAATAGTTGCCCCTCGTAGGTTGAGATCAACAAGGGAATTTTCTAAGATGTTATTAAACGAACCTATTTATGGGTCATAGCTCACACTATGGGCCATAAACAGGGTTCGTAGGTTCCTTATCTGGATGAATTAAAGTCTGGCATTGTACCTATAACTCAATTTATGGCTCGTAGTCTAATCTACAAGCCATGACTAGTCTTGTAAGTACATTTTCAATAAATCAATTCACTGTACCTTATTTCTTAAGAAGGCCTTCTATAGCCTATAACTTACCCTATGGCCCATAGATGAGCAACGTAGGTCCTTTTTTGTAGATTTTGCTAACTTTTTACTTTTCTTTTTTTGTTTGTATTTGTATGACTCATGTATACTTACATGTTGTTTATTTTAGGTACTATGCTCTGGGATTAAAGAAGGATGAGATACGATAATGAAACCTGACTAAATGACGAGTCTTCAGACACCAAGGTTAGTCCTCAGGCTGTGGATCAGTAAAAGAGCTCAACATCCATCCAGATGAGGGCGTTGAATGATGACACACTAGGGTGACTTATAAATGGATAATTATGGCCTATACACAAGACATAGTTGCTCAGCCTCTCCAGTCTGAGGGGGAAGGTTCCCAGCAGAGCAACTCTATTCAGATGACAAACTCTGCGAGGGGTCTCGATCAAGGTTGGGTGATAGAGATGGCTCTAGTTCAAGTGAAGAGTCAAGCTTTGAGTCCGCTGAGCTTGCCCCAGCATCAATAGCTCCTTTGATTAGATTGATGAGGCAATGGTGTGTTTGGCACTTATAAGACGCTATAGGGAGGACATCCAGCATGACGACTAAGGATACATGCCCGTACCATATTTGAGGAGCCACAAATCATCATATCTGGGCATAGCAGTGCTCCTATGCTCTGGGACACTATCGCCCGCTACAGACTAGAGTGGTTAGAATCCCTATCGAGAAGTACTGACTGGCTCTTGTTAGTGAGTTATATGCATCTTATGCTGCAGCCATCATGGAGTCGATCCCCAAAAAGGAGAGGTTTCTTATACAACCCTGGTATCACGATGGTGCAAGGATTTTTCATCTACATATCTAAGATGATTATCCATTAATTCTTATTTAGTCTTGAGTACCAGGTCCCCATGACCATAGCAGAGTATAATTATAGGTTTGGGTAGACCAGAGACCAAGGTTTGATGAGAGATGTGGCCTAAAAGGCCATTTTGATGAGATGGATTGTCGAGCACATAGCAGAGCTGAGCTAAGACCCTAATTGTGTATTGAGTTCTGCGATGATCATAAAGGCCTCACTCAGCTTCATCGACAAGTTCTGGTGGGCTGTTGTACGTTCACAGATCTAGTTGACTCAGACGAATATTACTTTGATGTTGGACCATGAGATTTTGGTTTCTAGCATCATTATTGGCCATAATATAGATTAGGCTTATTTGATTGCAGAGGAAATACATGAGCGGGCCCTGAAGAGGTTCACTTCCATCCTCTTCCTGTGTTTGATTTACCGTCTATATATAGTGGTGGAGGTGGAGATCTTGCATAATATGGACATGATGATTGAGGTCCAAAGGACTCTAGATAACAACCTACCGCATCTACCTATTCGACTACCAGAGATGTTTGTCAAGGCATCACATCCTAAGCTTACTTTATCCACCATTATTGCTCCACAAATAGAGGGGCCCCCATAGATAAATACTAAGAGGGAGATGGGGTCCACTACTACTTCTACTTTGGGCAAAGACATACCTCCTCCACAGGCGTGGTTTACATGTCTACAGAGTCAATTCAGGCTTAGGTATAGCAACATGTTCGCACAGAGTCCCAGTCGACTCAGTTTCTATAGTAGATACGACCTTGGGTTCACAAGGCCATTTTAGAGTCTAAGGAGCATGTTCAGGTGCATTGTATGACCACTCTTGAGGAGAGGCTTGCAACATTTCATGGCTATTTAGATGATTTCGAGAGGAGAGTGTAGCAGTGCCTTAATTTAGCCTAGACTCTTGATATGACAACTATCCAGGGGGTGGTATCCAACAACTCTGTACTGAGATGAGAGAAGCATCGTCAACACCCCTTGTGATTCCTATGCCTGAGCTACTATTGAGGTAGTTGTTGATTTGTTTATTGATGAGCTACCACTCCGAGCCTCTAGAAAAAGGCCTCTTATTGATTATAATGATCCAGATGATGCGAGACAAGAGGCAGAGAGCTTGGAGATAGAGCGTCTAGAGGGTGCTAGACAAACCTTGATTTTAGATGAGATGGCATGCTAGGCATATGTATAGGAGGTGGTGAGGGGTGTTGGACCCTCTGAATATGCTGCCACTATTGAGGAGACTACCCAACAGGCTACGAGTGGTGACATGCAGACATAGACTAGCGCTTAGGCACGCAGGTGTGTTCCCTTTTTTAACCCCAATATGATATTTTGGTTTATTTTATTGCATTAAGGATAATGCAAATGATTTTCAATGAAGGGTGTAGTCTGAGTAATCATGGCCTATAGCTATCCCAATTTTTGAGTCAATGGTTTGTTTTTTTTTTGCCTGTGTTCTTTCCCTGAGGACATTTATTTTTTTATTAAACCAACATGTTTAGGATGTGTAAATAGTACTAGTAGAATATTTTACTAAAGCCTGTGGCATAATTTAGTTTTTGTTGAAAACTGATACCCACCAATTTTTGTCATTAAAGATGTACTATTAGGTAGATTTGATAACAACCATGTGAAATCAGTGATTGATAGTGTTTGTTCTGAGAAGTTAGGACTTAATTGTGATAAAAAAACATAATCTGAGAGTCTCGATTGGTAGTGTATTTAGTGCCAAGTGTGTGTGAGTTTTAGTGCATGATTCGTATATTATGTTTCAATTTAGAACATCCCCTATTACGCTGACTGAGATTGTAGGTTAGTTGGTTAGAAAAGGATCATAGGTTATTGTTAATTTTAGTCCACTTAGGTTAAAAATAACAAATAAAATGCTTTATGTATCCCTTGATCCTAATGTTTGACCCTTATATGTACCCTTTTTTGATTATGTAATTTTGAAATCATCCCTGTTCTCTCCTTGAATATTGTGTACTTCAACTCAAGCTAAAATCCTAAGTTGAGGATGACTACCAAAAGTGACCCTAGTTAATAGGTTGGATATTTTGCATCTCAACTCAGGCCAAATGTCTAAGTTAAGGGTGGCTGATACAAGGAAACCATACCAAACAAGGAAAGACACATAGTGATGTATTAAAAAGGAAAAATCTTATGTGGGTGCGAGAAAAATGAATACATGCCTAAATAGTGAGCTAAAAGGTTAAAGAATTAAGAAATAAAAAGGCAATGAGATTAAAAATTTTAAAAGGTACTCGAAAAGGTTTTGAAATAGGAAAAGGGGATTTGTGAGCTGAAAGTATCAGTGTTGGTACGAAAAAAGCAAAATGGCATAGAGTCAAGGAGGGCAATAGTGACTTCGTTCCAAGCGTATCATACCAAACCCCCCCGAGCCTACGTTACAAACTAAGAAAGTTATATAGTGATCCTAATTTAACTAGTCAAATGTCATGGTCATGAGTACAAGAGCAAGCCTATGGTATTGTACACAGTGTTTGAATGTCTATTGTGAGCACAAG
Source organism: Solanum sejunctum (assembly GCA_025642045.1). Classification (NCBI taxonomy): domain Eukaryota; kingdom Viridiplantae; phylum Streptophyta; class Magnoliopsida; order Solanales; family Solanaceae; genus Solanum; species Solanum sejunctum. Next base: position 24,709 of record JAOTQJ010153334.1, read on the forward strand.
TGTCTTTGTCAGCCCCAAGCATTGAATTTGAACATAGCATTCTAAGTGAAATATTGGATTTCTTATTGTTAGAGCACTTGAATTACATTGTTGACTTTAGGCTGTTCCGACGATTGTTGCTTATCTGTGATTGCCCTACTTGTCATAGTTTCACTATTATGTATTGATTCATAAGAGGCTGTTTAATTACTGTCTTGCATATGCACTGATGAGTTTTGGTTGGGTATCTGTGATTTGTGAGTTATGATGTATGCCATTAGGCTGAGGTCTGTTTGTTATTGTATTGCTTATGTAGATTGAGTCCGTCACTTGAGGACAAACAATAATTTTAAGTTGAGGGTGTTTATGTGCCACCAAAATATGACATTTTTAATACATAAAACTTAGAATGTTATGTGTTCTCAAAGAGATGTTAATAAGTTTGATGTGTTTTTATGTTGCTTTTTCAGGATTTCAAAGATAGGGATTATTTTGGACTAAGTTATGTAGATTACAGAATTTTGAGGATGTGTTAGTCCTTCTAGGGGTCGTGGTTTAGTCACGGGTCATAGGTTGGTTTCATGGGTCAGATCCAATTAAAGTCTTATTTTCAAATGTTGGAGTTACGTGCTGTCAGACGAGTCATAAACTATTTAACAACTCGTATATTTATTCGTATGTTGAATATTAGAAAATATGCTAAGTGCTTAACTGTTATGAGATGAAGACTCACTCCTATAGGTCTTGAGTCAGGTGACGGGTCTTAAGCTTATTTGTGACTTGAGGATCAGAGTTTTGAAGGTTTTCTAAAGAGTTACTAGACGAGACCTCTTGTGAGACGTAAGTCATAATATGGCTAGTAGGAGGAGTTCGTATATGGAAGGTAGATATTGTGAACTGCAGTCTATGAAGGCTGATTACGGGCTGGTATTTCATCTACGACTCATAACCTTGTTTGTTCAATTTCTTGATTTTAGTTTTCTTATTTCATTTAGGATTTGGTTTCTACTTCTTATAAATAGATTTTTTAGGTTTTTTCAGAGAGAGCAGTTAGGACATTGAGAGCTCATTACTTGTGATTATTATTTTGTCCATAAAGATTACTTTTGATTCTACACTGGAGTTATAACACCGTGATTTCTTATGAAGATTTTGGATTTTGGGTTATTGAATTTATCATTTTAAGTGTTCAATTATGCTATACAACATGATTTCTTCATTTACAATGATCATGAGTAGCTAAATCTATAGCTAGAGTTGTGGGAACTATGAAGAACTAACAAAATAAAAACTGGATAATTTGTAAACCTTGGAAAGTGTACATGTGAAATGCCCCACAAGTACTTTGGAATGCCCAAAATAATAATTTTTATACATCTCAAAATCCATGTATGATTTCAAAAATTCGACTTCATATTCTCGATCAGGGGAAAAATTGAGAAGGAAATGGGTATCACCAGAATTTTAGATGACCCATAGCAAAAAATATTTTTTTTTTAGTTTTTGAATTCTAGTGGTTGTTTACCCTTGGCCGCGATGTGTTAAGGACGCGGAGCAGTGTATTTTGCATCGGTGTGATGCGGATCAGTATATTATTTTTCTTGGTTTTTCTGTTTTAGCTAAAGCTATTGGGGTCATAGCTCCATGCCCTTTTAAATGTGAAATCACCCATACTTAGCCATTTTTCAACCTATATCTCTCCAAAACCCTCTCTAAAACCTCTTTAAGACTATCCATTCTGTCATTCATATCTAAGGATTCAACTCAATTTTGGACTCAAGAACTCATTTCAACCTCTATGTCTACTTCAAGTTCACCTCAAAGAATTCAAGGTTTAGGATATGTTGGTTTCATCCATTGGATCCTTTAAACAATGGAGCCCAACCTTCCCTTTTCATAAAAATTACATGTTTTCAAGTTGTATTACCTATGGGTATATCTTATCATGGATTATGATTATAAATTATGTTAGGGTTTAATTAAGTATTGATTGATTATGCATACTAACTATTTCACGCTTATTCCATGAATTGATTTTGTCTATTGAGACTCTGCATGTTTTGAGCTATGAAACTATGAATTATTATAAGCTTTTATGATGGATTACAAGGACCCTACATGAGGGTTTTACTACATTTTGGTGGGTTAATTTGCATTGAGTTTACTCTTTTTATTTCACTTTTGAAGTGCATGATTTTGAACAAGTACCATAAACCCACCATGTGTTTAGTAAAATGATATGACAAGAATTCTCAAGTTATTGATGATCTATTACATGATTTATAAGTCAAGTGACTCATGATGATTAAGGGCTTTCAAGTATGTATTGAATTCATGAAAATTATCTATGATTTTACAAGTATCCAGTTAAGCCCTATTTCAAGATTTTTACCTCTTGTGAGCCATTCATGTTAAAGCAAGGGTTCATGTATGATTATGATCTACTTTAATGTTCGAGTTAGGCTTATTACTAGAGATCAAGCATGTTTATGAGCTACTCAAGTCATGTTCTTACTCATTATTCATGTTACAATTAACATATGATTATTTCAAGTATTCGGTGGGATTTGACTTACCATTGATTGAGGCTTAAGATGGGGGCTCGACTCAGTGGGCCTTACATAAAGTCTTTAGTCTCTAAACTATATGTCATCAAAGCATTATGATTATTACCCTTGCTATACTAGTGGATCTATCTAGTTCATGTTATCATGTTTTGTTTGCCTTGGCAATTAGACCACACTTCGCCAGGGGTGTCATGCCTGGTCACCTAAACCAAGGGGGTGTCAGGCCTTAGAGTCCAAGTTGTAGCTGCTTGGTCTATATAGGTTGAGGTCACTTTCCACATATGTATGATATATATATTGTGCAAGATTAATGATTTACAAGCATGTTTTATTATGAGCATTGATCATACATGCCATATTGAGATTATATCCATTGTTCATGATCATGAATTTTGACTGTATTGGCTTATGTATTGTTGCATTGTATCCCACATACTTAGTACATTCAAACGTACTACCACATAGTCTATGCCTACATGATATTACTATATAGGGATTGAAGCTCTTTTTTATCATCCTCCACACGGCTAGTTCGGTACTTTGGAGATAAGCATTGGTAAGTCCTCAAGTCTGAGGACACTATCTACATTACTCTTGCTATTTTGAGATTTTATTATGCTTAACACTTATTATGATGAGGGTGAGCCCGAAAAGTGTCTTGGTCCCCGTTCCATTCCAAATTAGAGGTATTGTTAGATGCTATGATGTATTTCTCTATGAGCTTGACTCTTTTAGGCTCTTGTGATTATTAAAGACTTCTCTTAGTCTCACATCCCTTTTATTATATCTCTTGTTGTTGCTTACTTTGCTTTTGCGACCAAGGATGTGTGATTGATATGCTAAGAGGCTTGTTTGGGATCCCTTCAGGTTCCTCATTCATTGTGTCACTTTTAGGCATTAGGCTTGGGTCGTGACAAACTTGGTATCAAGCACTAGGTTGTTAATGTTCCTTGGAAATCCCAACACACTGCATCAATTAGAGTCTTATTCATGGTTGTGAAGCATGCCAAAACTATGAATTGGAGGCTATGAGGTGTTTTAGGAAATGTTTCACTTCTTCATTGTCTATATCATGCTTTAATTGTAACTATAAGGTTTTTCACCATAACAAATGCTCTTGTTTCCTTCTAGATCATGCTGATTCCAAGTGAAGAACATGGAAAGCCCGTACTCCCGAGGAGCAACCAGGCCCTTCCGCTCCTCAAGCTCCACAAGATACAGGGGTATCCCAAGAAGAATTTTGAGATTCTATCATAATGCTGGCCCATGATATGACCAACCAAATCAACAAAGGGGCCCAAGTCCCTCATGCTCCCACTTCGGCCTCAAGGTTGAAGGATTTCACAAAAATCAACCCACTGGAGTTCCATAGATCCAAGCCGAAAAAGGATCCCCAAGAGTTCAATGATGAGTTATAAAGTTCTATGTATCATGAGGATCAATTAGGAGGATAAAGTGGAGTTAGCAGCCTACCAACTCGAAGGTGTGGCCTAAATTTACTTACCAAATGGAAATTGGAGGGGAGAGATGATGATGCTATTACTTGGGAGGAGTTCAAAGTTACATTTCTCAATCGGTTCTTTCTTGTCGACTTAACAGAAGCTAAGATGATGGAGTTATGAACCTTAAGCAAGGTTTCATGAGTCTGAGGGAGTAGGCCTTCAAGTTCAACATGATTTCCAAGTATGCTCCACATTTGGTGGCCAACCCTAGAGCTGGAATGAACAAATTTGTGTTTGGGAGTGTCCGACTTGGTTAATGAAGAGTGTAATACCGCCATGCTAGTGAGTGATATGGATTTATCTTGTCTCATGACTTATGCCAAGCAACTAGAGTGGGAAGAGCTTAGAAAATGAAGAAGTGGTAAGTCCAAGAGGGCTCATTTTGAAGGTGTTTTCCAAGGTTCCAAGGCTAGCCGATTTCCTCAAGGCCACAGGTTCCAAAGCCAAGGGTCTTCCAATGCTCCTAACAAGAGATTTTTTAATGATAACCCAAGATTCTAAGGTGGTACTGGTGGGATGACCCACCCAAAGTGCCAAAGTGTGGAAGAAACCATGGTGATCCGTGTTTTAAAAATTCTAATGCTTGTTTTGTTTGTGGTGAAGTGGGTCACAAGGTTATTGGTTGTCCTCATGCTCAAAACAAAGGTATAGATGGTCATCCACAAGGGTAAGGTCCTAATTCGTGTCCAAGGGCAAAAGGAGGCCAACAAGGGGTTGCTCCAAGGCAAAATAGATTCTATGCTCTTCAAGGAAGGCAAGGGGTAGAAGAGGTGCCTGATATCGTCATCAGTATGTTAAAGGTTTTTGATTTTGAATTATATGCATTGATAGATCCAGTGCCACTCTTTCTTTTGTAACTTCTTTTGTTGCCAAAAAGCTTCACATGGTCTCGAATTGTTGTGTGAACCTTATGAAGTGTCTACCCCCATTGGTGAGTCCATTGTTGCTAAAAGAGTCTATAGAAATTGTCCCATTTTCATATTACTTGAAGTCTTGTATTGTGATTTTGTTTGTCACGGCCCAAGATTAGGTCCTAGACGTGACACGGTGAATGGAGAACCTAAAAGGACCTCAAATAAGCCTCTTAACATATCACTACACATCCCTAGTCGCGGAATCAATCAAATAACCATAAGAGAATAGAAATAATGGCATAGGGACTAAGTGAAGTATTTCATAACATAAACCATCAAAAGTGTCAATGCTCAAGCATAACCCATAACTTTTCCAACAACACCTCTAAACATAAAATTAAGTGGGGCCAAGACACTTTCTAGGCTCACCTTCATAGTAAAAAATGTATAACAAAAGAAAAAGAGTCTTTGCGTAACATAATAACAAAAGATATCATCGTCGGAGTTGAGGACTCACCACACTTGCTTTTAGGAGATAGTACTAGCCACGTGGAGGAGGAGAAGGATCAAGTGGAGCTCCAGTTTGTACATGGTAACATCATGTAGGCATAGAGTATGTATTAGTATATTTGTGTAATAAGTACATAGGATGCAATGCAACAAGAGATAGGCAACATAATTGAAATGCATAATTAGGCAATAAATGAGCATATAGCAATATGCCATGCATGAATTATGCTTAAAGTAAAACATGCTTATATGGAAAATATTACATGTGTAGGAAGAGGCTGTCATCGTAAAACAAGCAACTTAGTACTTGGAATCCAAGGCATGCCACCCATTTAGAAGGGGGATGAGGTATATACCCCTTATCTTTGGTAGTACGAGATTGCCACCACTCGACAAGGTAGATGAGGTAATACCCCTCATCTATGATAGTACGAGATTACCACCACCCGATAAGGTGGACGAAGTATATACCCCTCATCTATGGTTGTACGAGATTGCCATCACCCGACAAGGTGGATGAGGTATATAACCCTCATCTATGGTAGTACGGGATTACCACCACCCAACAAGGTGGATAAGGTATATGGCTCTCATCTACGGTAGTACGAGATTGCCACCACCGACAAGGTGGATGAGGTACATATCCCTCATCTATGGTATGGTCACTTGCAACACTATAGATACTTTCCAGATTCATAAATTACTTTCATCATTATAAAGTCACTTGACTTAGATACTTTCCATGAAATCAACACTTTCATGCATTACTTTCATCATTATAAAGTCACTTGACTCATAAGCCATGCATTAGATCATCAATAGCTCAAGAACCATAAACCAGACATTTTATCAAACACTTGGTGGGTGTGTAATGCTAGTATAAAACCATACAATTCAAGAGTAAAATCATGCAAGAAAACTTGAAGTAACTCAAGCCACCAATATTCGGTAATACCAACTTGCAAAATACATTGAAACCCCTCATCAAATCTCCAAATAGATTATGGATTCATAGCTCAAAACATGCTTAAACGGCACACTTTAATGAAACCCCAAGATAGTTCATAGTTAAATTCATAATAAGAAGACCCATAAGTAAATGAACTTAGAATCATGCAATTTACGTAAAAAGGAAGCTTGGGCACCATGGGTGAAAGGACCCAATGGTTGAAACCCACATACCTCAACTTTGGAGAATTCGTCGATGAAGATTTGATTGACAACTTGAAGCTTGAGTGAATTCCTTAAGATCCAAAATGAGTTTGGAACCCTTGATTTTAAGTGAAATATTTTTCTAAGTGTTTGAGAGGGTTTTGGGGAATGTATTGAATGATATGGGGTTGAGAAATGACCAAGTATTGGTGTTTTACGCATAGGGAGGCTTAGGCCCAAGACCACAAGTCCTTAGACTGAACTAAAAAAAATTGGCAACACAAATATAGTAGTTTGTGCCCTGGCTGCGTTGTGCCAGGGGCGCAGCCCTTACTATTTTACGGAAAATTTGGAAAAATAAATTTTGCTACGGCTTTTCTAAAATTAGGGTTAGACCCATTTTCTACTCAATTTTTCCTCCTGATCACAATACGAAGTTGGATTTCTATATCACGCACGAACTTTGAGACATATGGAAATTACGACTATGGGCACTTTCGAGGCACATTTTTGGGAACTTTTTGGTGTTGTTTCAAAATCTCTCCCCTGAGAACATTCATCCTTGAATGTCAAAGAAACGTATATAAGAGAAGTAAACAAGACAAGTTTAGCCCATACAAGAATACAACAATGCCCTTAAACATCATTTCAAAAATCTCAACTTGAGGGTCAAAATCACCATGAACTTGTCAATTTAAACATGAATATATGCAAAAGACATAAGGGCTGAAACTTAAGACTTGAAATCATGAAAAGGACTTGATTTTGTATCATAAGCTTGAATAAAATGAAAGAGGTACAGATATTTCTTCTCCATGCCCGCTCTGGCTTCCCGAATGACACCTTCAACTTGACGATTCTTCCAAGGGCCTTGACGAGCACTACATCCTTATTAATCAACTTTTCCACCCATCTATCCAATATCTCCACCGAGACCTTCTCTTAAGCCAACTTATCCCCCACAACACCCACAACTTCAAAGAGCTCTATAGTACTTGAGTCACCAACACATTTCCTCAACCTATATGCATGTAGAACAGGACGAACCATGTCCATATCCATAGGAAACTACAATTCGTACGCAACCTTACAGATCCTCCTCTACACTCTATAAGGACTCACAAGGCATATACTCAATTCACCATCTTGCCAAACTGGACTAGACCCTTCATGGATGGGACTTCCATATGAACCCAATCATCAACACAAGTACACATAGCCTACCTTAGTACCTAATGACACCATCTCCCCCTTGGGAGGAAACCTCCATTTCACCACCTTCCACCAAAACATTCAACTCTAGCAAGGTGGGGTCAAAGTCTTGCTTTGTCTTGACCTCATCAACCAAAGAAGATTTGAAACCATCAAAACCACTATACTACCATTCTCAACTTCATCTAACCTAACTCCCAATCTAGCCAACCAATGGACCTCTCTAGTCGCCTCTTTACGACCATCACCAACACGTGCTAGGCTATTCGTAGACACCCTACTCAAAGCATTTACCACAACATTAGCCTTACAAAAGTGATAATGTATAATCATATCATAATCCTTAAGAAGCTCTAGCCACCTTCTTTGCCTTAAGTTGAGATCTTTTTGAGTGAACACATATTGAAAACTCTCATGATCGGTGAACACATCAACATGTACCCTATACAAATAATGACCTAAAATCCAAGGTAAATACCATACTGTCCAACTCAAGATCAAGGGTAGGATAATTCTCTTCATGCACCTTAAGTTGTCTAGAGGCATAATTTATCACCTTACCATTTGCATTAACACACAACCAAATCAATCCATGAGGCATCACAATAACCAACAAACTCTTCCAACCCTTCCAGTAGAGACAAGATAGGAGATGAGACAAGCTTATCTTTCAAGGTTCGTAATTTTTTTTCCTACTCATCGGTCCACACAAACTTTACCTTCTTTTGGGTGAACTTAGTCAAGGGAGAAGCAATAGAAGAGAACCCATTCACATACCTTTGGTAATAACCCACTAAGCCTAAGAAGCTTCTAATGTCCAATAGAGTCAAAGGTCTAGGCTAATTGCTAATCACTTTTGGCCTTTTTTTTATGATCCACCTTAATACCATCCCCCAACACAACATGACCTAGAAGGGCAACCTCTTTCAACCAAAATTTACATTTTTCATACTTGGCATACAGCTTCTCTTCCGTCAAATGACCTATATGCTCCTCCTCACTATGGGAATAGATTAAAATGTCATCAATGAAAAACACCATAAACAAATCAAGGTAGGATTTAAAGACCTTATTCATAAGATCCATGAAGAAATTTAGCGCATTGGTCAACCCAAAAGACATAACTGCTAATTCATAATGCCTATACCTAGTCCAGAAGGTCATCTTGGGAATGTCACACTCCCTCAATTTTACTTGGCGATATCCAGACCAGTGATCAATCTTGGAGATGTGACTTGACCCTTGATGTTGGTCAAATAGATTATCAATCCTTAGTAGAGGATACTTATTCTTTATGGTGACACTGTTAAGTTGTCGTTAACCAATACACATCCTAAGAGGACCCTCCTTCTCTTCTTCACAACCAATATTGGTGCACCTCAAGGTGATTGGCTAGGCCTAATAAAACCCTTCTCCAATAAATCCCTCAATTGCTCCTTCAACTCCTTTAACTCTCCAGGGCGATGCGGTAATAGGGAATAGAAATGGATTGAGCATCGGGAAGGAGGTCTATACCAAAGTCTATTTTCCTTTTGGGAGAAACACCAGGAAAATTACCAGGAAAGACATCAAGAAACTCATTAATCACTAGAATTGGATCTATAGGAAGGACCTTAGACTCAACATCCCTAACTCTCACAAGATGATAGAGACACCCCTTAGAAACCAACTTTTTGGTTTTAATGTAAGAAATGAATATACCCTTGACGACAACATCATGACTCTCCCACTCAAGGACGAGTTCATTAGAGACTTGGAATTGTCCCTTACAAGTTCTTCAATCAATAGAGGCATAATATGCATACAACCAATCCATACCAAGAATATCATCAAAATCCACCATATCCAACTAACTCAATAAGAATCACAAGGCAATATTTTATGCAAAATAAAAATGGGACAATTTCTACAGACCCTTCTAGCAACAATGGATACACCAACGGAAATAAACACCTCATATGGCCCACACAATAATTCGGGTTCAATATGAATCTTTTGGCAACAAAAGGAGTAACAAAAGAAAGAGTGGCACACGGGTCTATCAAAGCATATACACCAACATCAAAAACCTTTATCATACCTATAGAGCACCATGCTAAGTCTAGTGATACCCTAGACGGGTACTAGTTGGAAGCATCGACGGTAATCTCCATAATCCTTAGTAACCCATGGACAATGTCCCAACCTATGATTCTTTACACCATACTCAAAACATGCACTTGAACTGGCCACACAATCTCTTGGATAATACCCTCCACACTTGTGACTCATAGAGGAAGCTTGAATATTAACACATTTACCTTGAGGACCACCACCTCTACCACCGGGTTGAGCATGAGGACACCCACTAACTTTGTCACCAAATTCACCACAACCAAAGCAAGCACTAGACTTCTTCAAACATGAGCCACCATGGCCTTTCCCACACTTTTGGCATATAGGGAAAACTTGCACACCAACACCCTTGCCTTTTCCTTGAATATATGGGCAATCAACTAGCTTGTGACTAACTCCACTACAACCATAACAAACATTGGTCTTCCTCAAGCATGGGACACTATGATTCCTCCTACACTTTTGACACTTAGGTTTAGTTCTCACATCGTTGATATCTTCAAATTGAACCCTTTTTCTTCTTTCATTTGATGCCATCGGGCAATCCCTCATGTTATGCCCATTGTCGCCACACTCAAAGCATGCACCCGTGTTACTCCAACATGTTCCACTATGCCTTCTCTCACATTTTGGGCACATAGCATTAGGCACCACACCACTATTACCTTGGGTCCTTGTGATTTCATTGGCAACCCTCTTATTAAGAGCATGACTTCCTTAGCCTTGATGAAACCGACCACCTTTTAGACTTTGGAACTTTCCCTCAAAATGGGCCCTCTTGTCCCCTCTCTCATCCCTCTAACTACTTGAAGTCTCAGAGGTACTCACTTGTTGATTGAATTGAGCAGTTACAACCTTGGCTAAAAGCCATAGAGTATTATGAAGCTCTGCATTTGACATGTCACCATTCCAAATAACTTGAGACATATTCTGAAACACAATGATTAAGAATATGATATAAAAATTAGAGGACTTAACTCTATTGCACAATATAGATCATGAAGAAGTGAAATATTTCCTAAAATGCCTCATAACCTCCCTAGTTGTGGTGCGCTTCACAACCATGAATGAAACTCTAATCGATGAGAAGTGTTGGACTCCGAGGGCTATTAACAACCTAGTATTCTGATACAAATTTTTTCACGACACAAGCCTAGGGCCTAGACATGACACAACGAATGGGGACACCGAAGGGACCCCAAACAAGCTGTTAACATTTCATTACACATCCTTGGTCACAGAAATAATTAAACAACAATTAGAGAATAGATATAAGGGTGTAGGGACTAAGGAAAGTCTTTCATAACATAAACCTTCAAAAGAGTCAATGCTCAATCATAATACATAATTTATCCAACAACACCTCTAAACTTAGAATTGAGCGGGGACAAGATGCTTTCTGGGCTCACCCTCATTGTAAAAAAACATACAATAAAAGAAAGAGAGTCTTTGCATAACATAAGAACAAAAGATATCATCCTCGGAGTTGAGGACTCACCATACTTGATTTTAGGAGATAATACTAGCCACGTGGAGAAGGAGGAGGATCAAGTGGAGCTCTTGTTCCTTCATGGTAAAATCATGTAGGCATAGTATATGCATTAGTATGTTTGTTGCACTAAGTACATATGATGCAATGCAACAAGAGATAGTCAACATAATCGAAAATTATAATTAGGGAACAAATGCATATAGAAGTATGTCATGCATGAATGATGCTTAAAGTAAAATATGCTTATATAGAACATATTGCATATGTAGAAAGAGACATCATCGTAGCCAAGCAACTTAGTACTTCGAATCCAAGTCATGCCACCCGCTTGGAAGGTGGATGAGGTTCAACTTTGGTAGTATGGGATTACCACCACCAAACAAGATATATGAGATATATACCCCTCATCTATGGTAGTACGGGATTGCCACTACCAGATAAGGTGGATGAGGTATATACCTCTCATCCATGATAGTACAGGATTGCCACCACTCGATAAGGTGGATAAGGTATTTACCCCTCATCTATGGTTGTACAGGATTTCCACCACCTGATAAGGTGGATGAGGTATATACCCCTCATCTATGGTAGTATGGGATTGCCACCATCAGATAAGGTTGATGAGGTTTATATCCCTCATCTATGGTAGTATGGGATCGCCACTACCCGACAAGGTGGATAAGGTAGATACCCCTCATTTAAGGTATGGTCACTTGAAATACTATAGATACTTCCCATGAAATCAACACAGTCATACATTACTTTCATCATTATAAAGTCACTTGACTCATAAGCCATGCATTATATCATCAATAGCTCAAGAACCCTAAATCGGATATTTTATCAAATACTTGGTAGGTGTGTGATCTATTATGAAACCATACAATTCAAGAGTGAAATCATGCAAGAAAACTTGAAGTAAATCAACCTAACAACACTTAGTAATACCACCTTACAAAATACATTGAAACCCTTCATCAAATCTCAAAGTAAATCATAGATTCGTAGCTCAAAATATGCTTAAACAATCACACTTTAATGAAAGCCCAACATAGTTCATAGTTAAATTCATAATAAGAAGACCCATAAGTAAATCAACTTAGAAACATGCAATTTATGTAAAAAAAAAAAAAAAGAAACTTGGGCACCATGGGTGAAAGGTCCCAATAGTTGAAACCCACATACCTCAACTTTGGAGAATTCCTTGATGAAGATTTGATTGGGAACTTGAAGCTTGAGTGAATTCCTTAAGATCCGAAATGAGTTTGGAACCCTTGATTTTGAGTGAAATATTTGGTTAAGTTTTTGAGGGGGTTTGGGGGAATATATGGGGTTGAGAAATGACCAAGTATAGGTGTTTTTATGCATAAGGAGGCCCAAGAACCCAAGTCTTTAGGCTGAATTAAAAAAATAGGTAACAAAAGTAAACTAGTCAGCGCCTTGGTCGCGTCATGCCATGGATGCCGACCCTTAGTGCTTTGAAAAAGATTTAGAAAACTAAATTTTTCTATAGTTGCTCTAAATCTAGGGTTAAACCCATTTCCCACTCAATTTTTCCCACCAATCATAAATATGACGTCAAATATCAGTATAATGCAATTATTTTGAGATGTATGGAAATTATGATTATGGACACTTTTTGGGGTTGTTTCATTATTGAATTAGATATGGTGGATTTTGATATCATTCTTGGGATGAATTGGCTATATGCATATTATGCTTCCATTGATTGTAGAACCCGTAGGGTTAAATTATAATTCCCTAATGAGCTCATCTTTGAGTGGGAAAGTCAAGATGTGGTGGTCAAGGGTAGATTCACTTCTTGCCTTAAAGCCTAAAAGTTGATTTTTAAGGGTTGGCTTTATCATTTTGTGAGGGTTAGGTATGTTGAATCCAAAGTCCTTCCTATTGACTCGGATTTGGTGCTCAATAAGTTTCTTAATGTCTTTCCCAATGAGCTTCCTGGTGTTCCTCCCAAAAGGAAAATAAACTTTGTTATAGACCTCCTTCTCGATACTCAACCCATTTCTATTCCCTCTTACCGTATGACCCCGATGAAATTGAAAGAGTTGAAGGATCAATTGAGGGATTTGTTGGAGAAGGGTTACATAAGGCCTAGAACGTCATCTTGGGATGCACTGGTGTTATTTGTGAAGAAAAAGAATGGTTCTCTTAGAATGTACATTGATTACTGGCAACTTAATAGGGTTACCATAAAGAACAAGTACCCTCTACCAAGGATTGATGACCATTTTGATCATATATATATATATGTATATAAGGGGCTAGTCACTCTTATAAGATTGATCTTCAGTCCGGATACCACCAAATGAAGGTAAGGGAGTGTGAAATTCCCAAGATGACTTTTTGAACTAGGTATGAGCACTTTGAGTTTGTGGTTATGTCCTTTGGGTTGACTAGTGCACCAGCTATATTTATGGATCTCAAGAATAGGGTCTTTAAAGCCTACCATTACATGTTTATGGTGGTCTTTATCGATGATATATTGATCTATTCTCGGAGTGAAGAGGAGCATGTGAATCACTTGAGGGTGGTGTTACAAATCTTGAGGGATGAGAGGTTGCTTGCTAAATATGAAAAATGTGAATTTTGGTTGGAAAAGGTTTTTTTTTCTAGGGCATGTGGTGTCGGGTGATGGCATTAAGATGGATCCTAAGAAGATGGAGGTGATAAAAATTGGCCAAGACTATTGACTCCATCGAATATTAGGAGTTTCTTGGGTTTGGTGGGTTACTACCAGAGGTTTGTGAAGGTTTTGCTTCTATTGCTTCCCCTATGACAAAGTTGAACCAAAAGAAGGCAAAATTCGTGTGGATCGATGAATGTGAAAGAGTTTCCAAACTTTAGAAGGTAAGCTTGTCTCCGTTCCTATCTTGGCCCTATTGGAAGGGTTGGAAGGGTTTGTGGTATATTATGATGCCTAAAGAATTGGTTTGGGGTGTGTTTTGATGTAAAATGGCAAGGTAATAGCATATGCCTCTACGCAACTTAAGGTTCATGAGAAGAATTATCCCACCCATGATCTTGAATTGGCAGACATGGTGTTTGCTTTGAACATTTAATGTCACTACTTGTATGGCATCCATGTTCATATATCCACAAGAGTCTCCAATATGTGTTCACACAAAAAGATCTTAACTTGAGACAAAAAAAGTGGTTAGAGCTCTTTAAAGACTATGATATAAGTGTGCATTATAATCTTGGCAAAGCTAATGTTGTGACCATGCTCTAAGTAGAGTGTCCATGGGTAGTTTAGCTCATATTGATGATGGTGATAAAGACGTGGCTAGAGAAGTTCACCAATTGGCTAGATTGGGTTTAGGTTGGATGAAGTTGAAAATAGTGGTGTAGTCATTTTTTATGGTTCTGAATCTTTTTTAATTAAGGAAGTAAAGTCAAAACAAGGTCATGACCCCACTTTGATAGAGTTGAAGGCCTTAGTGAAGGATGGTAAAGTGGAGGTTTTCTCCCAAGGTGGAGATGGTGCCCTTAAGTACCAAGGTAGGTTGTGTGTGCCTAATGTTGATAACTTAAGGGAGTTGATCTTGAAGGAGGCCTATAATTCATCCTATTCTATTCACCCTGTTTCTACAAAGATGTATAGAGACTTGAAAGAGGTGCAGTGGTGGGGTAGTATGAAGAGGGATATTGCCAAGTTCATATCCAGATGTCACAATTATCAACAAGTAAAAGCCGAACATCAAAGGATGGGTAGTTTAGCCTAAGACATAGAAATTCCTACTTAGAAGTGGGAAGAGATCAACATGGATTTTGTGGTTGGGTTGCCTAAGACTAGAAAGCACTTTGACTCTATTTGAGTTTTTATGGATAGAACGACAAAGTCGGCTCACTTTCTACTAGTCAAAATCACTTATGGTGCCGAAGATTACCAAGTTGTATATATATATGAGTTGGGTCAATTGCATGGGGTGCCCTTGTCTATCATTTCAGATCATGGTGCTTTATTCACTTCTCACTTTTGGAGGTCCTTCCAAAGAGGTCTTGTTACCAAGTTAAGCTTAGCACGACTTTTCATCCTCAACCTGATAGTCAAGCTAAGAGGACTAGCCAAACTCTTGAGGATATGCTTACAACTTGTGTTTTGGAGTTAAATGGTAGTTGGGATGAACATCTTCCACTTATTAAGTTTGCTTACAATAATTGCTACCACTCAAGCATTGGTATGGCTCCCTTTATATGGCAGGTATTGCAGATCCCTGGTTAGGTGGTTTGAAGTGGGGAAGACAGCTTTTCTAGGTCCGAATTTGGTCATGGAGGCCTTGGAGAAGGTGTGGTTGATAAGGGAGAGCTTAAACATTGCCTAAAGTATTAAAAAGTCATGCTCCAATGTGAGGAGAAGAGATCTTGAGTTTAAGGTTGGTGATTGGGTTTACTTGAAAGTCTCGCTCATGAAGGGTGGGGTCCGGTTTGGCAAGAAAGGGAAATTGTACCCAAGGTATGTGGGTCCTTATAGAATTTTAGGAGAGTGGGTAAGGTTGCATATAAGTTGGAGTTGCCTATAGAGATGAATATGGTTCATCAGGTCTTCTATGTGTCCATGTTGAGAAAGTGTGTGGGTGGCCCAATAGTGCCCTTAGAGGATGTGGGTGTCGTCGAGGATAATTTGAACTATGAGGAGGTCTTGGTGGAGATTTTGGATAGACAAGTGAAGAGGTTGAGAAACAAAGATGTAGCTTCCGTCAAGGTATTTTGGAGGAACCAACAAGTTGAAAGTTCCACATGGGAAGCTGAGGCACATATGATAAAGCGATATGCATGTCTCTTCCACTCTACTCAAGCCGAAGGTACTAATTTAAGTCCTCTATATGATTTATAGTCTTATGTTTCAGTCCTCATGTTATTTTGCATGTATTCATATTTATAGTAACAAGTTTATGGTGATTTTTAATATTTATGTAGAGATTTCTTTTTGAAAATGATGTCTAGATGCATTTGTTACATTCATGTCAGGCTGAAATCTTCATAATTACTTCTCTTATGTATGTTTCTTTGACATTGGGGATGAATGTTCCCAAGGGGGAGATATTAAAACACCTTGCATATACTTTGGAATGCCCAAAATTGTAATTTTCATATATCTCAAAATTCATGCGTGATTTCAAAAATCCAAATATTCATGTAGAGATTTTTTTTTGAAAATGATGTCTAGATGCATTTGTTACATTCATGTCAGGCTGAAATCTTCATAATTACTTCTCTTACGTATGTTTCTTTGACATTGGGGATGAATGTTCCCAAGGGGGAGATATTAAAACACCCTGCATATACTTTGGAATGCCCAAAATCGTAATTTTCATATATCTCAAAATTCATGCGCGATTCCGAAAATCCAATTTCATTTTTTCGAGCAGGGGAAAATTTGAGTGTGGGATGGGTATAACCTGGATTTTAAAGGACTCATAGTGAAAAATAATTTTTGCTAATTTTTGAATTCCAGTGGCTGTCCACGCCCTGGCCGCGATGTGTCAAGGGCTCAGAGTAGTCTATTTTTTGTCACGACCCAACCCAAGGACTGTGATTAGTGCCGATTGGGAACCCAGACAAACACTAAACTGGATCCACTTATAATGGCTAAGAAATTTATCGAAATTTCGGCAGAGTTTCCTCTGTTTTACTGACTAACCACACCTGCAAACAGTGAACCCAGCAAACACCTGCAAACATAACTATACATATATATATATGCGGGCCAACAAGGTCACCGCTGCGGCAGAATCGCCCAACAAACATATCATACAAACTAAGTCACATCAAACACAGTTCCCATACCCACATGTATCCACATACCTCTAAACATACGAACTGAATCATAGAACGGGATAGGGCCCCATCATACCCTCGAATATACATAAATACAAAATACGAAAAATACGTGTACATGTATATAATAATAGATCTGCTCCTGATGCAAAGGGAGCACGTCAATGGCAAATAGAGATCCTAGGCAGATGGCTCTCTAACCTTTATGTCAATACCTGCGAGCATGAACGCACCCCTCTCTGAAGGAAGGGGGTCAGTACGAAAAACGTACCGAATATGTAAAGAGAAAAGTATGAAATATAAGTGAGAGTAATAATTTGAATAAAATATATAAGTCAAACCTGTATGTAGACATTAAAATATTTCTTTAATCAGAATATCAAAATAATGCATATCGGATGGGAACGATGGGGACCTCCAAACGCGCGCCATATCACACCATAACACTAGAAGTTTCAAATCTCCAAAATCTCTAATACAAATCCTAACTGTAACATAGGTGAGCCGAGGCGAAGGGGCCACACACTCACGTCATAGGATAGGTGAGCCGAGACGAAGGGGCCAGGCACTCACTGTGTAAAGGTAACCATGCCCATTATATAAGTGAACCATGGCGAAGGGGCCATGCATTCATGTGGGCCGGGGCAAAGGGGTCAATCCCCCACACGACATGATGCCAACATATCTCAAGCCCAGCTCCTTACGCCTCCTAACTAAGCAAAGTCGGCCCATGGGCAAACCTACCCGCCGTATCCAACCTACTTCGAAACATATATACATATATACATATAGTTATACATAAGCACTATATTAACCGGTCCAGGAATCGGTGAGCAAAACCAAAAATGTCACAAATAGAGTCGTGAGAATCACATGCATAAAAACTAGTTCCAAAAACTTAGTAATATGCAAAATGTTCATTTTTGAATTCAAGAAGTTATTCATTTATGAATTTTGTCAAAATTGCTCAACTTCACACAGAAAGGTGATTTCAAGGAACTTGCTTAATTTCGCATCATACACATATCTAAACAGACATCAAAATAATTTTTAAAGTGATTACGGAATAATAAAACCCATAGTTTTCTAACTATTTAACCTTGTGAGTCATCAAGTCCGAGGACACTATCTACATTACTCTTCCTATTTTGTGACTTCATTATGTTGAACACTTATTATTATGGGGGTGATCCAGAAAGTGTCTTGGCCCCGGCTCCATTCCAAGTTAAAGGTGTCGTTGGATGCTATAATGTATTTATGCTATGAGCTTGACTCTTTTATGCTTTTGTGATTATTAAAGACTTTCCTTAGTCCCACATCCCTTTTATTATATCTTTTGTTGTTGCTTATTTTGCAACCGCGACCAAGAATGCGTGATTGATATGCTAAGGGGCTCGTTTAGGGTCCCTTGGGGTTCTCCATTTGCTGTGTCACGTCTAGGCACTAGGCTTGGGTTGTGACAGCATGTGTGTATTTATTATCTCTTTGAATTGAATATTTTTTAGTAGTGGCCAATGTTAGAACTCGCCTAATTCTTGCTTACTAGATCAACGGGTAATGAATAATATAAGCGATAATTAACAAGATTCAATGTGATTACTCTCGTCTAATCAACCTGAACGGATCAAGGGATGGTTGTACACAGATAAAGGTAAGGGTTAGTAATACAACACTGCGAGGATGGAGCACATTACATGGTGAAATTTTCTGAATGCCTGGATCAAAAGGTTAGGTAAACATAACTTACTAGTTTTGAATGTTACTGATGTGCTGCCAAAATACAACATATTTTATGCCTAAAACAGGAGAATTTGTGTGTTCTCAATGCGACTTTCATGGTTTTTATGTGTTTTTGCATTTGTTTTTGTAGGAAATATAGGTTGGCTCAGTTTTGGGAAAAGTTGCAGACTTTTGCTAATTTTAAGACCTACAGGATCCTCTATGAGTCGTAGTCCAATCTATGAGTCATAGAGGTTATGCCGTATGTACTTCTAGTGTTCAAAACCAAAGCCTAAAAATGTGAAGTTCAGTTATATAAGCCCCAGGTATGAGTTGTAGACCCTTCTACGACTCATAAAGGGTGGCCTCATAGAAAGTTACAGTGTTGATCAAGATTGGACCAAGAAATGCAAGTGTGGATAATAAGTCATAAACCAGATTATGACTTGTAGGAATGTATCATAGCAGTGATGTCCAAAATGTAAAATGCTAACCATGAAAGCCAGATTATGGCTTGTAGGGCACCCTACGAGTCGTAACTGTGAGCCATAATAGAGGCCGACCAGATTTTCTATTTAATTTAGGGACTCATTTGTTATTAATATAAATAGTATATTTTTAGGTTTTGAGTGTAGTTTTTTCAATTTTTGGGAGATTTATTGAATAGGAGAGTGTTAGAGAGCATAAATATTCTATAGTAGATTTTTAGGGTTTTCTTTAGAGAATCAAATTTAGAGATTGGATACACTTGTGGATTAACTACATCATTCAAGCTTGTGATTCTAAATACAAAGGTTGTTTTATTATTATTCATTCTTCTGGGGTAAGCTATCAACTATGTTTTCTTTTTTCATTGTTTGTTTGGTTGCCCAAGTCATGAGTAGCTAAACCCACAACTTGAAGTTGTGGGAACTATGAGTAGTTAACTTAGAAAATCCAAATTATTTGCACTTCTTGAGTTGGGTATTTGCATGTATTATCCATGCTTCAGTTTGCGTGTTTTTCAATGGTGACCAACATTGAACCCCGCCTAGTGTCATGATCCCGACCCAGGTAAAGATGAATAGGAAAAGGGAATGATTAATAGAATTCAATTGATATGTTCTCATCTGATCAACCAAACTCAGCCAAGGAGAGATTGACTGAGACAATAGGTAATAGTTAGTTTAGCATACTATGGTAGCCAGCCAAGTGCCATAGTGAAATTCAACCTTCACCTTGAAAAGAGGGATGGAAGAACTTAAATTACCGTCCTTCATGCAATATCCTAATTGAGTTTGTGTTATCTGGATGAATCATGGGGAACATATTTACCCAAGTTGCTCTCCAATTCGATTGTCTCTCCATTTTATTAGTTTAGTGTAAATTTCTACAAATCATTACAAATCCCCTCTTTCCTTGAGAATTAAGTTACTTGATATTTGAATTGATTGTTGGTGAACCAAGTTGCTAAAGCACCATATTCCCTGTGGGATTCGACCCTAACCTTGGTTAGGTTTTTACTATTGGTGACCTCAAAATAAAGGCGTATCATGAGCGTTCACGAAGAAAAGTGGCGTCTTTGCCAGGGAGTATGACGATGCTTTGATTTGGTTTCACTAGTGGTTAATTCAAGTATTAATTGCTTAATTCTCTTGTATTTTACTTTAAATTTTATTTTTGGTTATTTATTTTTGAAACGACCTAAAACAATGCCTGAAAACGTGCCTCAGAAGTGCCCAAAATCTTGTTTTACATAAATCTAAAATTTTGTTTGTTATTTCAAAATTTCGATTTCATATTATTGTTTAGGAGGTAAAATTGAGTGGGAAATAGCTCTAACCCGAATTTTAGAGCAGCCATATCAAAATCCAAAAATCATAAAATATGCTATTTAGTAGGGTCCACTTTAAAGGGGCATATCTCTTAGCACACAAAGAATTGGGTAGCCTGCGACCTATCACTGAAATCCCTTTGAATTAGCTTTTCAATGCACTTTGTTTCACCTTATTCTGAGTTCAGATGAAGGATTTATGCCTATTTTCATAAAACTCGTTGTTGGAAAATTTCCAGTTTCCAGTGAGCAATCCATATCGCCTCCGCGTTGCGGACTAGTGTTATTTGGGTCATGCTTTTGTGATTTCGGTCCAAGACTTATAAGTCTTGGGCCTAGGGGTTCCCATACTTGAAAATACATATACTTAGCCTTATTTCACCCTCATATCATCCTTAGCATTCCCCAATATCCTCTCAAACACTTATACTCATATTTCACCCTAAATTCAAGTCCCAAACTCAAGACCAATCTTAAGGATTTCTTCAAGAATTTCATTCAAGCTTCAGGTCTCCATCTCTAATTTCTTTCAAGGGTTCTCAAAAGGTAAGGTATGTGGTGTTTAACCATTGGATCCTTTTACCCATACTGCCTAAACCCTCTTTTACATAATATTGCATGATTTAAAGTTGATTTTACATGTGGGTCTTTTATATTGAGAAATTTACTACAAAGTGATTTATGTTCATGAAAGTATGGTTGTTTTAGCATGTTTTGAGCTCTAAATCTTAGATCAATGTTGGATTTGATGAGGGGTTTTGATGTGAATATCTTGGGGGTGTTGCAAGGTGTTGATTGATGGTTTTACTATAGATTTTCTTGCTTGTTTTCATCTTTAAATTGTATGGTTTTTTACCCCTATTACACACACCTAAGGTGTTTAATAAAATGTCTGGCTAGGGTTTCTTATGAGTTGAATGGAGTTATGATGATTATATGATGATAGAATAGTGATAGAATGAGGATGAGATGATGGTATGCATATGATGTATAATGAGGAGAGGAAGTATAGGTATATGATGACTTTGGGATGATGTTAGGCATGTCTATATGAGTTGTTTTCATGAAAAGTACCTATGACATTGCATATAGATTGTTGGGTCCTTATGTCTGTTATCTTCTTGGGAAAGTGAGTAGTTCTTTCTTGATGATTTGAATGTGTTAGTTTGATGAGCTAGTCCTATGATTCTACCGAAAAGGTCATACCATACGATAGAGTGTTTAATGATTCCACCAAAAAGATCATATCGTAAGGTATGGATACCTTATCGAAAAGGACATGCCGTAAGGTAGATAGCTAATTGTGCCTACCAAAAAAATTATATCATAAGGTATGAATATCCCATAGAAAAGGCTATGCCATAAGAAAAAGACTAAAGGCTCTAACCAAAAAGATCATATCGTAAGGTGTGGACATTCTATTGAAAAGGTCATGCCAGAAGATAGAATGAATCATGGTCCCTACCCAAAAGATGAAGAATGAATCACAGTCCCTACCCAAAAGATGATGTCATAAAATAGGGTTGTCTTATACTACCTACCAAAAAGACTATGTTATACGATAGAGGTATTGATAACACTCTCCAAAAAGGTTATACAGTAAGCAGAGTAGGGGTCATTTCGCCCATTTCATGAAAGTTGATACAAAAGGGTTTGAGTACATTTCTCATATTGAGTTTATATATCTTGATCATGATTTACTAGCATATTTTACCTTAAGTATTGAGCATGTATGCTATATTTATGTCATACCTATCCTCTTGTTATAATTATGCATTTTGATTACATTGCCTATCTCTTGTTGCATTGCATCCCACATACTTAGTATATTCAAATGTACTAATGCATACTCTATTCCTACATGATATCACCATGTAGGAACCGGAGCCCCACTTGAGCATCCTCATCCACGTGGCTAGTACAACTTCGCTAAATCTTGTTGGTGAGACCTCCACTTCGGTGACCTTGGTCTATGATTCTCTTATTATGTATTGAGAAATTCTTTCTTATTTTCTATTGGCTATGAGGGTGAGCGTGGTTACTTTGTCTTGGGTCCCGCTCTTTTCTTTGTGTAGTAGAGGTGTTATTAGACATATGGTGTATCTATGTTATAAGCCTTGACTCTATTTACTCTTGTTGTTTATGATATGAAAGAGATTTTCTTAGTCCCAATTTCTCCTTGTTTATGCTTATCTTTTATTGTCTTTCTAATTGCTTTCGCGACTAGGAATGTATAACGATGCAACACCCCATATTTTACATGTAATAGTACTATGCAAATGAAATATGATATGGTTTGATCAAATTAGGGCCAATTTTTAAAATTACTTCATTCTTGTATTAATGGGCGGTATGTGCGTCGAACGCTTAAGAGGGTCGAGTGTATACATGTTTGGTGTCAAATTGAGGAGATCATCGACCTAAACAAAGTGAGAGAATTGAGGTGCTTGTAGGACTTAGTAAGCTAGCAGGTGAGTCACCTACTTGCTTAGCTTAAAATTGCTAGTTAAACGGAGACGAGGCTCAACGTCGAATTTATCCAAGTTCAATTATGAATAAGGTCCGTGCTAAGGGTGTAACTTTAGACCTTGTTTTGGCATCATAAATGGACTACATTTTCAGCCCAAGAAGAATATTAAAAGGGTCCAAGTACATCACAACCCACTTGACTATTTGGGCCCAAAACTAACTAAGAGGAATTTGGAAAATGGGCAGCCAAGGCCCATTAACTTTGAGACCATTTAGGCCCAAGTGTGAGGGCGAAGCTATTTTATAACTTGTTTTTTAATGTGGACTAACATGTGGTCAAAAGGGAAAGAGAAGGTCGGCCAAAAGAGTCATTCAAAACAGCTCAAAAGTAGCTTCTTAAGTCATTCAGTTGAAATAATTTTTCAACTTTCCAAAAAACTCTTGTCTTCTCTTTATTCCACTTTACAAAGCAGCTAATACAACCCTCTAGGGTTCTTGAAGGAAGGCTGAATCTTTTAGGCAAAGGTAAGTAATTATAGTTGTCTATTTAGTATAGTTTGTTCATGAAAAACAAGAGGTATATACTAGTTATGCTTGTGCTGAAAATTTGAATAGCATGTGTTTAGGAAGTTGTTACACACTTGCCTTTTGTTTTAGTGACCTCTCTATGGTTTGCGGGTTGTATTATGAAGAGAAGTTGATGTTCTTAACATGGTTTGAGTTATAGATATTACCCTAAGGTTGCTGCCCTGATGTTGGTTTCATTTAACAAATGAGTTTTATTGTGCTATCTTAAGTGAAATGTTGATTGGAACTTGTGGGTTGTTGGATGGAAGGTTATTGCGTTATGTCCTTAATGACTGATTTGTTACTGTTCTAAGACTGGTTCAAGGCTGTTTTGATGTATAGATGTGTTGAGAACAATTTGGTTAAAGTTGGAACGGGTTTGGAATTATCGACGTCAAAATGGGGCAAAGGGACGTAACATTATGCTATCCATTTGTAGGTTGTGTAGAATTGTTATGTGTTGTGCTTTGTGGGTTGTTGTAGGTATATTATGGCACTAAAAAAAGCTCCTCATGATGTTTGTATGCGAATGTGTATTAGCAAATACGATTAGGGGCAAAAAGGTTGAAAGAATATGCTCGGGTTTATAAATACCCATTTGCTGTCCATGTGTTATTTTTTTATATGATTGGGCTGTCAAGGTGTACCTATTGGCTACTAATGCTAGTTTTATCTCCTACTATGTTGTACATAAATATTTAGAGGAATAGAAAGTTATCTTGAGGTAGTAATGAGGTCCTACAATGAGGTATGTAAGGCTACTTGATTTTGTATTATTTGGCATGAAACATAGATCCTTCCTTGCCACATAAAGGCACTTACCAACTTCGACACAACTATTAACTGTGTCTACACTCTTGCACATGTTCATATGCTCCCATACATAGTCACCTTCAAATCTGTATACATACATCGATACCAAGTTACATGGGTTCTTTTTGCCAAATAAAGTTTACGCATTATTTCATCTCATATGCATTTCATTATTTATGTAATGTACTCTTTTCATTTTCATATTGTCTTGTATGATTATGTACATGTCACATATTACATCTACAGTCTTACAACTCTAATATTATGACCACCATAAGAATCATCTCAAAGGTAATTGAAAGATAAAGTGTATTGTGTATTAATAGGTGGTTGCCCGAAGGATGAAAGAATCACCTAGCCAAGGACTATCCTATCACAGGTGGTAGTCCAAGGGGTTAAGGAAGAACCTATCCAGGGACGATCCTGATACAGTTTTACCACTGATTAGCTGGTTATTTGTATTACATGTTATGCATAGATTATACAATAAAGGTAAAGTAATATAAAGAATATAAAGTACATGATCCCAAAGTATAACCAAAGGTGGTCTCTTATCCTATGCCAGTGCATAGCTTTATTTGAGTTGTTTCTTCATATACAGTATAACCTGCCTTATATATTCAGTACATTATCTCGTACTGACATCCCTTACGGGGACCTATAGTTTATGCTGCAGATACAGGTGCTAGTAGCTCTCCCCAGTAGGAGTATAGGATATCCAACTGCTGTTACCAAGCTCCAGGTTGATTCAGAGCTTTGCATATCTAGAGCTTATATTTTTTATTTTATAGTTAGTCGAGGCGGGGCCTGTCCCAACCCTTATCAGATACTTTTTCTTATCTAGAGGTTTTGTAAATTATGTAAATTAAAGTGTGGTCATGTCTCATACTTTAAACATCGTGGCCCCAACAGCCCAGCCTTATGCATTTCCTTTTGGCTTGTTATTAATGTTTACTTTATTAAAGGCATGTTAAATGTAGAAATTCCTTAAAATATGTACAGAAAGCGCATTTCGGGATTTATCGGCAACAGGTGCCAGTCCTCCCTAATGGGACTTTAGGCATGACAAATGATATGCTATGAGGCTTGTGTGGGGTTCCTTCGGTTCCCCATTCGCCTGTCATGTCTAGGTCCTAGGCTTGGGTCATGACAATTTTCTTTTGCAGGATGTACTAGGTGTATGCCCAATACAAGGAGCCAAGGCGGACCTCTAGCTCCAATCAACTTAGAGATCTAACGTGTTGCTCAAAGAATGGCTCAAACGAATATTAATGTTGTGGTAAATGAAGCTATAAATAGGAATGATGATATTGAGGAGAGAGGGATGACAATCTACTACCAAGGGAGAATAGGCCATAACTCAGGGATTTCAACAAGAATGCCTATGGATGGAACCAATATCGACTAAATCCCATGATCATGGACTCATCGAAGCTATAGTATTGCCACTATTACTGACCAACACTAAGTTCACGATGTCAAGTGGATTGCTCCAAATGCTTAAGAATCGTGGTTTATCTGTGGGTCTACCTTCTGAGGATCCTCATAGCCATCTGCATAATGTGGCTTTTATATACAAAAGTGTGATGGGTACATAGAATCTTTCTATGGATATCATTGGATTGCATGTGTTTCCTCTATCTCTTATACGTAATGCAGCAGTTTGGCTATCAGAACTCCCACAAAGCTCAATCACTAGTTAGGCAAAATTGTAAAGAGCCTTTTTGGAAAGAACTTTCGAATGTCAAAGAAGCTTAAATTGAAGGATCAAATCAATAACTTTGAGCAATTGTTCGGTGATTCCATTAGCATAATGTGGTAGAGGTTTACAAAGTGCTTGAGAAGTATTCCAGACTATAAGATTATAGACAATGCTTTAGTGGAGATTTTCAATCAGGTTGTTGATGAGAATAGTCAAGCTTGTGCCCATACCATTATGGGAGGCATGTTCATAGATCAACCATTCACAAGAATAGTATAAAGACCAACAGAGCATGGGGGCAAAGGGAGAGAGCTTCTACAAGGAGATTACATGTGGTGAATGCTAGTTCAGAGCAAGCTAAAATCAATGAGGAGATCATGTAACAACTTGTTCAACTCCGTACGAGTATGGGCTTAGTGGTTAAGCAAAGTGAAGAGAGAGTTCATGTGATAGTCCATCAACCTCCTAGAGTGCCCATGTATGAGGAGCAATATTATGATGAAGATGTTTGCTTTGTTAGTAACCAAACAGTGGGTTTTCAGAACAATGCCCAAGAGTCCAATTAGGACTATTGGCACCAAGGTTTTGAAAATCAAGGGCGGAACTATAGTTGAGAGGGTGCCAATAGAGATAACTGTGGGGGTTATTTTGAGAGAGATAGGGTGCCAAAAGCCAAGTAGGGAAGAAGAGATAGTTATAGGAATGGTCCTTATATGCCACCCCACAATTGTGATTCTGGGGCTAGTAACAGAAGAATTGAAGATATGTTTGACTGATTGATGAAGAAGGCTAAAACACAAGATGAGACTTTGAAGGAAATGACATCGGATATATCTAGCATACATTAAAAGATAGAGTATCATTCGCTTTCCATCAAGAAATTAAAACAACAATTTGTTCAAGTATCAACTTAATTAAATCAAAACCAAAAAGGTACATTG
>JAOTQJ010153334.1:57369-72146 GCA_025642045.1 Solanum sejunctum
GGTAGGTTTATCTCTTGCATTAAAACCCAAAAGGTGATCTCTAAGGGGTGTCTCTATCATCTTGTATGGGTTAGGGACCTTGGAGTGCACCGGTGTTGTTTGTGAAGAAGAAATATGGGTCTCTTAGAATATTATTGACTACCGGCAACTTAATAGGGTCACTATAAAGAATAAGTATCCTCTACCAAGGATTGATGATCTATTTGACCTACTTCAAGTTGCTAGTTATTTCTCTAAGATTTATCTTCGGTCCGGGTATCATCAAGTGAAGGTAAGGAAGTGTGACATTCCTAAGACGTCCTTCCAGACTAGATATTGACATTATAAATTTGTGGTTATGTCTTTTGGGTTGACCAATGCATCGACTATCTTCATGTAGCTTATGAATAGGGTCTTTAAACCGTACCTTGATTTGTTTGTAGTGGTTTTCATTGATGATAGTTTGATCCACTCCTACAGCGAGGAGGAGCATGTGGGTCATTTGAGGGTGGTGTTGCAAAAATTGAGGGAAGAGATATTGTATGCTAACTATGAAAAATATGATTTTTTGTTGAAAGAGGTTGCCTTTCTAGGTCATGTGGCGCCGGGAGATGGTATTAAGGTGGATCCTAAAATGCTGGAAGTGATTAGAAACTGGCCTAGAATTTTGACTCCATCGGATATTGGAAGCTTCTTGGGATTAGCGAGTTACAATCGGAGATTTATGAATGGGTTCTCTTCTATCGTTTTTCCTATGACTAAGTTGGCCCATAATAAGGCTAAACTTGTGTGGACCGATGAGTGTAAAAAAAGTTTCCAAACCTTGAAGGATAAGCTTGTCTCCGCTCCTATCTTGTCTCTACCGAAAAGGTTGGAGGGGTTTGTTGTGTATTATGATGCCTCACAAATTGGTTTGGGTTGTGTTCTGATGCAAAAGGGTAAGGTGATAGCCTATACTGCTAGACACCTCACGGAGTATGAAAAGAATTATCCTACTCATGATCTTGAATTGGCCACCGTGGTATTTGTTTTGAAAATTTGGCATCATTATTTTTATGGGTGCATGTTGATGTGTTCACGGATCATAAGAGTCTCCAGTATCTGTTCACTCAAAAAGATCTCAACTTGATACAACGAAGGTGGTTAGAACTCCATAAGAATTATGGTATGAGTATGCATTATCATCCCTTTAAGTCTAATATTGTGGCTAATGCTTTGAGTAAAATGTCTATGGGTAGCCGAGCTCATGTTGATGATGGGGCAAGGAGATGGCGAGAGAGGTCCATCAGTTGGCTAGGTTGGTGGTTAGGTTGGAAGAGGTTAATAATGGTGGTATTGGGGTTATTGATAGTTCAAAATCTTCCTTGGTTGATGAGGTAAAAGTAAAGTAAGATCTTGACCCTTCTTTGTTAGAACTGAAGGCCTTGGTGAGAGAGGGCAAGGTGGAGGTTTTCTCCCAAGGGGGAGATGGTGTCCTTAGGTATCAAGATAGGTTTTGTGTGCCTAGTGTGGATGACTTGAGAAAGAGGATTCTTGATAAGGCTCATAATTTCTCTTATTCTATTCACTCCAGTTCTACCATAATGAAAAGAGATTTGAGGGAAGTGTTTTGATGGGGCGGCATGAAGAAAGACATTGCCAAATTTGTGTCCGGTTGTCATAGTTACCAACAAGTCAAAGTTGAACATAAAAGGCTAGGTGGCGTAGCCCAAGATATAGAGATTCCTACTTGAAAGTGGGAGGAAATTAACATGGACTTTGTGGTGGGGTTGCCTAAGACTAGAAAGAATTTTGATTCTATTTGGGTTGTGGTTGATAGAATGACAAAGTCGTCTCATATCCTACCAGTTAAGACTACTTATGGGGCCGAAGACTATACTAAATTGTACACTCATGAGTTGGTTAGATTGCATGGGGTGCCTTTGTCTATCATATCGGATCATGGTGCTCAATTCACCTCTCACTTTGGGAGGTCCTTCCAAAGGGGTCTTGATACCAAGGTAGTTTAGTACGACCTTTTACCCTTAAATGGATGCCTAAGTCGAAAGAACTATCCAAACTCTTGAGGATATGCTTAGAGTTTATGTTTTGGAGTTTTGGGGTAGTTTGGATGATCATCTTCCATTGATTGAGTTTGCTTATAATAATAACTATCATTCTAGCATCGATATGGCTCCTTTTGAGGCCCTCTATGGTAGATATTGCAGGTCCCTAGTTGGATGGTTTGAGGTATGGGAAATGACTTTGTTGGGTTCGGATATGGTTGTGGAGGCTATGGATAAGGTAAGGTTGATTAGGAAAAGGTCAAAAACAGCACAATGTCATCAAAGTCCTGTGCCGATGTGAGGAGAAGGGATCTTAAATTGGTGATTGGGTCTATTTGAAGGTATCACCGATGAAGGGTGTGGTTCCTTTTGGTAAAGAGAGTAAATACAGTCCAAGATATGTGGATCCTTATAGGGTGTTGAGGAGGGTTGGTAAGGTAGCCCATGAGTTGGAGTTGCCTAGTGAAATGGACTTGGTTCATCCGGTCTTTCATGTATCCATGTTGAGGAAATGTGTGGGTGACCCGAATGCTACTGTCCCTTTGGATGTTTCAGGTGTTGTTGAAGACAACATGACTTATGAAAAGGTCCTGGTTGAGATTTTGGTTAGACAAGTAAAGAGGTTGAGGAACAAGGATGTTGCTTCCGTCAAGGTTCTTTGGAGAAACCAATAAGTTGAAAGTGACACATGGGAAGTCGAGACAGATATGCAAAAGTGATATCCCTATCTCTTCCAATATAATCAAGCCTATGGTACTAATTCTAAGTCTTCTATGTGATTTCATGTCTCATGTATCAGCCCTTATGTCATTAGCATGCATTCATGTTTAAATGGACAGGTTCATGGTGATTTTGACACTTATGTTGAGATTTTTGAAATAATGTTTAAGTGCATTGTTGCATTCTTGTTGGGGATGATTTCTTCATGATTAATATTCTTATATACATTTCATTGACATTCGGGAATGAATGTTCCCAAGGGGGAGATATTGAAATGACCCCCAAAAGTGCTCGAAAATATGCTTAAAAAATGTCCATAATCATAATTTTCATATATCTCAAAATTCATGCGTGCTATCAAAAATCAGACAAGTATTTGATAAAATATTTTATTTAGGGTTCTTAAGCTATTGATGATCCATTGCATGCACTTTGACTTTAATGACATTATGATGATAAAAAGAAGGTGTATATATGTTGATTTCATGAAAAGTATATACAATTTTGCAAGTTGACCATACTATAGATGAGGGACATGTACCTCATCCACCTTGTCGGGTGGTGGCAGTCTCGTACTACCATAGATGAGGGGTATGTACATCATCCACCTTTTCAGGTGGTGGCAATCTTGTACTACCATAGATGAGGGGTATGTACCTTATCCACCTTCCAAGCGAGTAGCATGCCTTGGATTCCAAGCTTTAAGTTGCTTGGTCTATGATTATGGTCTCTTTCTTCACATATAATACATTCTATATAAGCAAGTTTTACTTTAGGCATCATCTATACATGTCATATTGTTATTATGCTATACATTACTTATGATATTGCATTTTGTCTATGTTGCCTACTTAGTGTTGCATTGCATCTTATATACTTAGTACATTTAGACATAGTTACGTATACTCTATGCCAACATGATGTTATTATGTAGGAATCGGAGCCGCACTTGGTCATTCTCTTCCTCCACGTGGCTAGTATGATTTCTCTCAAAGAAAGTTGGTGAGTCCTCAACTCTAAGGAGATACTTCTCTTGATTTATGTTATGTATTGATTCTTCTTATGTTGGAAATTTATGTTTATAAGGGTGAACCCGGAGATTGTCTTGGCCCCAGCTCCTATCTATGTATTAGATGTGTTGGTGGAACCTTATGATATGTTAATGCTATACTATTGGCTTGTTATGTTTCTATGGTATCAAAGATGTCCCTTAGCCTCATATTTCCTCTTTTTCTATCTATTGTTGTTGTTTTATTGCTTTTGCAACTAAGGATGTGTAGCGATATGCTAAGAGGCTTGCTTGGGGTCTCTTCGGGTTCCCCATTTGCCATGTCACGTCTAGGTCCTAGGCTTGGGTTGTGACATTAGGATTGCTTTGAGTAGAAGTAATTATGTTAGACCTGAGTTGATTAAGTTGTCCATGTTAATATGGTAGGATACTCATTCTATCATGTTATTTGTTTGATCAATTGGTTGTTAATGGGTTATGAAGGTGTATTGATTTGCAAGTTTATTGTAGCAATAAGTATGGGCTATGGTGATGTGGTTGGAATCCTGGATTGATAACTTTATAATACATTTGTTGAAGCATTTCCTAAATTAATTATAAGTATGTGATTGAATAATCTTATTTTGTGTGATTTAGCGGTGGTTATATGAGTGCATGTATGAATAAGTTAGGGCAGATTAACTTGACTAAGTATAGATTGCTATATCCTTGTATTAGGGTAGATCTTTGTGGTGATAATATATTGAAGGTTCAGGTTGACTTGTAGATTGAGATAGATTAGGATAGCTATGATTGCAAAGAATATGGTAAAAAGGCCAAAGCTATTGAGATGGGTTGTTGGACATATTATTACCGAGCGTGGTCCAGAGCCTAGCTGGGTCACTTCACATTTAGAGGGCTATGAAGGCTTCCCTCTCCTTCCCCACCAAGTTTTGGTGGGCCATTATCAAATCTCACATCTGACTAACTTTCACAAATAATGTGCTTACATCGAAGCGAATGGTTTTGGTAGCTAGCATCCTAGCTAGCTATGACATTGATTGGATAAGAATTATAGTTGAGCAAATTCATGAGTCGGTACTCAGGAGGACCACATGCATACCATTTTTGATTATGATATATAGACTCTGCCTAGAAGCAAAGGTGGAGATATCACTTAAGATAGATCCTTTAGTTACAGCCTCCTTCCATGCCCGAGACATTTGTGCCAGAGCCACAGGATGAGGGTTCGATGATTGCCGCCACTACTACTCTAGCAACTACTACCGATGAGGGACCACAACAGCCTGAGGCAATCGACAATAAGAGAGGTCCTATTTCATCTATATCTGTACCCGAGGCTGATACATCATAGGTTGCCACACCGGGCATGATTCACATGTCTGCGATTGCTTTTCAGGATGTATATCATAGGAGGTTTGGGCCACGAGCCCAATTACAAGAGCAGCAGCAGATGGGTAGTAGGGGTGAGCAGGCCCACTTCATTTTATAAATTGCGCAAATTTATATCTGGGCCTGCCAAGCCCAATCTCCATTTCATCTATTTATCCTTGTTTTATTATTTTATTTATAATATTTGTTATTATTTGATACTAACTCTAATATTATTTGTATTATGATTTG
The DNA here is from genome assembly GCA_025642045.1 of Solanum sejunctum. NCBI lineage: Eukaryota > Viridiplantae > Streptophyta > Magnoliopsida > Solanales > Solanaceae > Solanum > Solanum sejunctum. Next base: position 62,746 of record JAOTQJ010153334.1, read on the forward strand.
TTAATCTAATTGTTTCCCCAACATTGCCTCCATTTATGTTAATTTTCGTTATCAATGATTTTCTTAAGTGTTGAAATTATTCGTACAATTTATTTTGGTTTGAAGTGTTCGTTAATTTTAAACTTAGTCAATCTTTGTAAAATTAGTCCATTCATTCAAAATTAATACATTCTTCAAAATTTAGTTAAGTGTTTCAAATTTAATCAAAACTTTTAAATTTAGCCATTCTTTCAAAATTAATTAATTTTTAAACTAGTTAACTTTTCCAAGTCAATAAATCTTCAAAAAGTTAGTCAATCTCCTAATTGTCGGTCAACCGCATGTTAGCGGCCATTTTGGGTGATTAAGTTCTTCTCAAAGTGGAAATTGAACCCTTACTCATTTCTCTGAAATTTTAGGACTTTTTCTGTTCGGGTCTTATAATTATTTTAAGTTTTCTTAATTTTTCTTTAAAAAATTAAGTTGTGACTCTTTTATTTTCTATTATTCTATAAAAAAGAAAAATTCGTTTATTTTAAATTAATTAAGTTTTAAATTGATTTGATTTTTTGAATTTTTCTTTTAAAAAGCCAATTTTTTCTGCTGATTAGGCCGTGGGTCCAGTAGACAATTGAGGAATCAGAGGATCGATGCAAGGCATTCACCACTTACAGTTGACCAGCGTATTGCTAAGGTGGATGCCCGTGTTGATGCCTTTGAGTACATGGTACATAAGAGACTAGCCGTGGCACAGCCATCAAACTTGTCAGCCTTTCGTTGGAGCTAGCAAAGTCTAAAGCTGACTTGACTTCCTCATTAGCGCCTCCAGTTATAGTTCTTGAGTCTACACAATTCGAGGAGCCACTATTTGATCTTTTATTTTGGAGGATCACCCACAGCATGCTCACAAAAAGAGACCCATTGTTGAGGATAATGATACAATAAAGCAGCAAGTACGTGAGAAAGCCTCCGAGATCGATGAGGAAGCGGCAAAGCATGAGCTAGGGCAAGTATTGAGGGAATCGAGAGAAGAAAAATAACAGAGACAAGCCCAGAAGAAGCACAAATTATTGGGGATTAGCTCATCTAATGAAGTTGTGGTGCAAACTGCCCTGCCTGAGGGAGATGCTGAGAGGCAGCTAGAGACTAGTGCTTAGGAACCAAGATGTGTTTTTTTTTTTGACCCCTTGTATTTATTTTAATTTTATATTGTATATTGAGGACAATGTACATTTGTTTACATGGGGGTGGGTAGCTATGGACTAGGGTGAAGTCTAAGTAGCTTTTAGTCCATACATATCCCAAATTTTGATCCCCGAGTTTTCTTGCTTGTGAACTTTTTTCTCGTGGATATTTAATTTTCATTGAACCAACATGTATAGGATGTCTTAGATTATATTTGTAGTATATACTAGGTAAGCTTATGGCATCTATCTTGTTTTGGATGTTTTATGAAATGTCTTGAGAATTGATACCTACCAAAACTTTTGAGTAGTTTTTATATTGCAACCTTGCATGTTTGAATGATTTGGCAATAACAGTTCTGATTAAGTGAGGGAAATTTGAGATATAAAGCATGATCTGTGAGTTTTTGTTGGCTATGTATGCAATGCCATGTATGTTTGAGCTGATTTTGTTATGTTCTTGCATTATCTGCTAATTCAGAACTTTCCCTGTTACTTTAAGTTGGTTTGGAGATTATATGGACTAGGAAGGGACCTTAGGCCCTTATTCTCTGAATTAGTCCATTTTGACTTCAAATGACCAACCAAATGACAAATTCATCCCCTGTTCTAAATATTTGAGCCTTACATGTACTGCTTCTTTCTTAACACCTGATTAGCCTAGCCTTGTTTAGTGAAATATCTTGAGAGTGGCCTAAGTCTATCCTTGAACATGGTGAACCTTGATTGAGGTAGAAAGCCTAAGTTGAGGGTAGCTACAAAAAGTGGTGTTGGTTTGACGAATAGACATTGTGCTCTTCCATATAGGCTAAAAGTCTAAGTTGAGAGTGGTTAATATAAGGGTAAAATAGCAAAAATGAGGTGGTGAGTTGTTAATAGAAAGAAAAAGAGGAGAATCATATATCGGGTGAAAGAAAAAGAAAAAGATGTCTTAGATTGAGATGAAAAAGCAAAATAATGTGTGAAAATGAGGCAAAAGCTGAAACTGTAAAGAAGTACCTAGAAAAGCTTGAATATGAAGAAGAAAGGTAGAATAAGGTGGAAATAATTGAGTGTCAAGGTGAAAGTGTCAAAAAGCATGCTTCAAGGTTGGCCTTTAGTCACTAATCCTAAAATGTCATACCAAAGCCCCATGAACTTACGTTACAAGCTTATAAAGTTCTGAAGTGATTTAAGCCTAATTAGTCAAAAGTCTAGGTCATAAGTATATGGGCAAATCTACGGTATTGGTCATCATGCATGAATGTCATTTGTGAGAGTGAGTATGTTTGCACAGTCCCATGGTTAAATTTTGAAATCTTCATCAAGTGTTAAAAAGGGACTTCTTTCTTGCGAGAGCATTTATATTGCATTGTCAACATTTTACTTGTCAGTGATTGTGGATTGTTGATACACCCTTACTTGTCATAATTGGATTGTCATATATATCAATATGTTGTGGTTTGCTTATAAGCTACATGAATCTGTTTTGAAAAAGCTACTATGGGTACCTGAGTTGGATTTGAGTATGGTATATGCCATTGGGTTGAGTGCCATATGTTACTTTATTATCTATTTAGATTGAGTCATTGCTTGAGGACAAGCAACAATTCTAAGTTGAGGGTATTGATGTGCTATAAAAATACGACACATTTGATGCCTAAACCTAAGATTTTGTATGTTCTCAATGTGACTTTTATGATTTTTATGTGTTTTTGTGTTTGTTTTTGTAGGAAATACAGGTTGGCTCAATTTTGGGAAAAGTTGCAGACTCTTGCTGATTTTAGGACCTACTAGACCCTCTGCGAGCAGTAGTCCAATCTATAATTCATAAAGATGATCTCGTATGTACTTCTAGTGTTCAAAACCAAAGCATAAAAATATGAAGTTTAGCAATATGAACCCCAAGTATGAGTCGTAGTCCCTTTTACGACTCGTAAAGGGTGGCCTTATAGCAAGGTACAGTGTTGATCAAGATTGGACCAAGAAATGCAAGTGTGGACTATGAGAAGGCATTATGAGTCATAAACTAGATTAAGACCTGTAGGACTACATCATAGCAATGAAGTGCGAAATGTGAAACGTTGACCACAAAAGTCCGATTAGGGCTTGTAGGGCACCCTACGAGTCATAACTATGAGCCATAGCAGACGCCGATCAAATTTCTTAATTAATTTAAGGACTTGTTTGTAAATAATATAAATAGTATAATTTTTAGGCTTTGAGCGCAGTTTTTCAGTTTTTGGGAGATCATTGAGTAGGAGAGAGTTAGAGCGCACAACTATTCTAGAGTAGATTTTTAGGGTTTTCTTTTGAGAATCACATTTGGGGAATGGTTTCACTTGTGGATTAACTACAACACTCAAGCTTATGATTCTAAATACAAAGTTAGTTTTATTGTTCTTCATTCTTCTTGGGTAAGCTATCAACTATATTTTCTTTATTCATTGTTTGTTTACTTGCCCAAGACTTGAGTGGCTAAACCCACAACTTGGGTTGTGGGAGGATAATAGGTAATGGTTAGTTTGGCCCACTATGGTAGCTGGCCAAGCGCCATAGTGAAATTTGACCTTCACCTTCAGAACAGGGCTGGAAGAACCTAAATTACCATCCTACATGTAATGTCCTAATTGAGTTTGTGTTATGTAGGTACATTAAATTAGCGAATAATGGGGAACACAATTACCCAAGTTTCTCTCCAATTTGATTGTCTCTCCATTTTATTAGTTTAATTTAAATTTCTACAAATCATTAGAACACCCCCCCACCTTTCCTTGCAAATTAAGTTTTTTGATATTTTAATTAATTGTTGGTGAACCAAGTTTCTAAAGCACCATATTCCCTCTGAGATTCGACCCTAACCTTTGTTATGTTTTTACTATTGGCAATGCTTTGACCTTGAAATAGAGATGTATCTTGAGCGTTCACCAGTTACACACTAAAAAAGGTTATGATTACCTATATATATAGAGTTAGGAACCCATGTGGAATACAATACCCTAGTTACTTCTCTCACATATTTCACAGAATTTCACTTGACGATTTGATTCTAGTTTAGTTTTATTTCTCGCATTTTACAAATCTCCCTTTCAAAAAAGTAAGTTGATTAATTCAATCTAATTGCTTATAATTATTCCAAGTCTAGATCATATTACCTATGGGATCAACCCTAACCATTGTTAGGTTCTATATTTTGACAACGACTGCTTATACCTTAAATTGGTGGTGTAGTTTGCGCGTGATCAAGTGGCCAACCCAAAGAGTGGTGTCAACAGTGTTTATCTATCATGACACACAGTGATAACGTTGCAGAAGATATTCTACGCACACTTATGGTTGAAGAAGGTGAGAAAGAATTGGAAGAAGAAGAAGGCATTGCGAGTGCTAATGATGATAACAACTTGGTGGTGAATGAAAGTGACAAAACTTTTGGCAATCCCAAGAATAGTGAAAAAGAGAAAGTTGGAGGTGATGTGGTCAATGCTAAAAGAGCATTCCCCAAGAATTCGAATTCATCTGTGAAGTTGAAAGATCCTTAGGTTAAGATCAATCCTCCATTCCTTTAGAGATTGAAAAAGAAAGATGAGGATACAAACTTTCACAAATTTCTTTCTATATTAAATTCTCTGTCTATAAATATCCCGTTAATTGAGGCAATAACTAAATGCCAGGGTATTCTAAATTCAGGAAGGAGTTGCTGATCAAGAAATAGACACTAGAGTGTAAGACGATTGAGGTGTCTCATAATTACAGTTCTATCTTGACAAAGAACTTAGTTGCCAAGAAAGAGGACCCAGGAGCATTCACAACTCCTTGCACCATTGGAGCTTTCAAATTTAACAAGGTGATATGCGATTTAGGCGCAACATAAATCTCATGCCCTTAGCCACATTTGAAGAGTTGTGCTGTGAACACCTTTACCAATGATGATGTGGTTGCATATGGCCGACTGGTCCATTAAAAGACAACTTGGAATTCTACAGGATGTTTTGGTGAAGGTAGACAAGTTCATACTACCAACTAATTTTGTGATCTTGGATTAGGAGGTAGATTTGGATGTACCCATTATCTTAGGTAGACCATTCTTGGCTAACGAAAGGACTCTGGTAGATGTTGATAGAGGGGAATTGAGGTTCAAAGTGAATAAGGATAAGGTCGTGAATAATATTTGTGAAACTTTGAAGCCAACAAAAGACCTCCAAGTGGTAGTGATGATAGATGAATCGTGGGTGACTTGAGGATAGGATGAACTACATCATGCGACAATGTTAACTATGACACTTCTTAGGAGGAAAATCAAGGTGAGTAGGTAAGTTTTTATTTTTGAATAATAGGTGTTATTTTGTGTAGGTACATGAAAAGGGAGAAATTGATGTGGAATGATGAAAGGTTGACCTGATGACTCAATTTAGCAGATCACCGAGTTAAGATAGCGATCACTAATTTGACTCATTTTAAATCATCTGATGACACTTGAGGTGCTGCCAAATTAGGTGATCTATGTTGAAAGTTGGCGAATCACCAAACCAATTGAGCGATGGCCAGTTTCACCTCCTTTTGTGACTGAAGTTAAGGTTTGATTTCTTTTTAAAAAGGCGGTCACCAGCATAATCAGTGTACCACAAAAAGTGTTGGTGGAGTGAATCGACATCATCAATTCTCGTACCTAACTGACCTATTAAAGGCTTTTCAAAGGCCTTGGATTTTTACTCTCCATATATCCTCCTTTTTCACTTCCTTTGCAAGCTAACCCCTCCCGTAGTATATTTTCTTGCATTTTGCTTTAGATTGAACACTTTTCATCAAAAAGAATATCATTTGGGTAGCTCTCATCTCTAGTTCATCATCAAAGAGGTATGTTTTGGACCTTTGCTTTAGTTTATTTTTGAAGAATGGTATCGAAATGATGAAGGCATGAAAAGGGTTTTGTGAGCTTTTTAGTCATAGTTTATGGTTGAAATCTTGTTAGAAATGATGTGGGTGATGTGTTTTTATGATTCTAGAACCCTATATTCATGTGTGGTTAGTTTATTTGGGTTTTGAATTCATTTGAAAATCATGAAATTGAATGTGCATGTGTTGTAAGCTAGGGCTAGATTTGATAAATGTGTTGCCCAAAGGTTGAATGTTATGGTGTATTATCTCAATTTTGGCCATGATCTATTGATGGATAGCCTTAAGTTGAGATAATTTCTTGATCATGATAATGCCTTGAATGAATATGAATGCTTGTTGTATTATTTGTTCTTGTGGGTTGTGGGTAAAGTCTGAGTAATCCCTAAACTCTTTTGAGTGAAATGGTCCTATGATAGATTGGGTGACATCATCCTTAAAGGTAAGTCGTCGCTTGATTGAGGATATAGTGATTATGACCATGTAAAGGTAGCAATATATGAATGAGAAAGTGTTGATTTTAATAATGGTTAGTCTGTGATTTTCCCATCGCTCTTGTGCAAATTGATCAAAATTTTGAATGCATGTGAGTTGGACTTGCCAATCAATTTCAGCGATGGTTATTTTGACCTCTAAAGTAGACTTAGCGATGCACCAAAGTGTCACACACACCGCTTTATCTATTGATTATTGATGTTGAATTCTGCAACTTTTGGTGATGGTATTTTCCATAGTTGAATAAATTCATTAGATTACCAAATTTGCACTAGCATCGCCAAAAGTAGTAGCAACTGAAAGTTTGAAAAATGTGTAAAAAGTGATGGTCTATTTGAATGTCGAATTAGTTTTGCAGGTCACTGATCATGATTGGTGGCCAACATACCTATTCACCAAAAATGCTTCTTTAGTGAATAATTTTGAACCTAATTGTTTCATGATTGATACACATACAGTATTTTGGGATTAATTTGCAAAAATGGGCAAGCAAAAGGAATCTATCACTTAAGGTGGATCCTCAGCATCTCCTGAATCACTGTAGCCCCCGACCAGGCAGAGCAAAGATATTAGAAACCTTGCAAGGAGGTATAAGATAAGCACAAAAGGAAGTAGATTGAATACTGGAAGTTTGATAGTGATGAGGAAGGGTTTGTATATATGGTCTGAACCAGTTCAGAGGGATAGGAAGAGGGATCCAAAACCCCAACATGTAGGCTTACTTCGGAGCCAACTTCCAAGAATTATTAAAGTGAGGCCAAATCCATGGCCCTTCATGATCCTCTCCTCCCAATATCTTGGAGGATCGAGGAGACAATAGCCCCAAGACACTTAAACAAACTCAAAGTAGAGTGGAAAAGAACAATTCTAGAGGAGAAGCAACTATCAATGGATGGAGTGGTTGATAGGTATCCTGAGGTTTGAGATACTTTTAAATTCCATAATTTCTAGTTATTCACCAAACCTTAGGCCCCATATGTTCCAAGCTTAGTCCGTGAGTTGTATGAGGCCTATGGCAAGGTCATTCCAAAAAGCAAAAGTAGGGTGAAGGTGGTGATCAAACATCTTGATGCAGTGGAAGTTCAAGGTGTTCAAGTCTCGTGTAGTGAAATAAAGATAAATGACATTTTGAGATACACATATAGATATAAAACTGACATAGATGAGATGATGAAGATCTAAACATTTGATGATATTAAAGCATGATTGGCTTCTATAATCGAAATTCCTGCTCCTCGTGGTAAGAGGAGGGAGCTATTGTTGAAAATAAGGAGATGAATATACTGGAGAGGTTTTCGTTCAGATTTATCAGCAATAACCTGATGCCTTCACAAAATAAATCGATCCTTCAACACTCTTGGGATGATGACTTAGCTCCGAGAGGACCTTGATATTGGAGGCTCATCCCATTAGTTGAGGCATGACCCACTAGAAATGAATCTCATTATCTTATAACTATGTGCCACCCATAGGTATATACTCATGAAAATTTTATGCAAAATAGTTATGTTCGTGAGGAAGGCTAACTCTCTGAAATGGGGGTGCTCGTAAGGAGAAGTATGATAAGATATGAAAATCTTATCCGAAATGAGGGTACTCGTATGGAAGGTTGTTTCTCCCAAATTTGGGTGCCTAATCAAGCTCAAGATACACCTCTTTTTGATCGATAGGAAATTAAACTAGACTAACTAAAATTGGAAGAGAAGCAATAACGGAGAGTAACTTGGGTATTATGTTCCCCATGATTCACTAACTCATCATCCCTGGATATCACAATTCTCAACTAAAATATCACACGCAAGATGGTAATTTAGGTTCTTCCAACATTTTGGTCAAAGGTGAAGGTTGAATTTCATGATAGGACTACCCATCTCCATAGTGTGCTCAACTAACCATTACCCATAGTCCAGTGAATCTCCCTTTGGTTGAGTTCGGTTGATTAGATGAGAACACATCATCGAATCCTGTTAATCTCTCTCTTTTCCTATTTATTACCACCCGGATTGGGAAGGTAACACTAGGATATATTTAAATTGAAGAGAAATGATTAATATATGCAAATAATCAGGGTTTTCTAAGTTAGATTTACATGGTTCCCATAACCCCAAGTTGTAGGTTTTGCTACTCATATCTAGGAGCAAATAAAGAAAAATTGAATAAAGACGACATGGTTAGTCACTTACCCAATAAGATTGAAGAACAAGAAAACCCAATGTGTATTGAGAATCAAAAGATTGAAAGTTCAATTTAATCCACAAGTGAATCTCATCTCCAAAATGTAGTCTCCAAAAGTAGAACTCAAAGAATATTCTAATTTCTTGTTTTCTACTCTATTCTCAGTTGCTCTTTATGTACAAAAACTAAAAACTTCCTTTGAATAACCTAGTATTTTCTATTAATAGTATTTACAAATAAGTCGCTAAAATAATTAAAAAAATTGGTCAACACACTCTATGACTTGTAGTCATGGCTCGTAGCTTGGGCCACAAGTCATATTAGGGCTTTCGTATTCAACTCTTGGATCTTGGCCTTCGTTGCTACAAAATATCTTCATGAGTCGTAGTTTGCTCTATGACTCATTTTGTCCTCTCCTAGTCAATAGTTGCAACACTTGGTCCAAAAATAAGGAACACTAGAAATTGTTACGAAACCTTTTGATATGGCTCATAGACTGGTCTGTGACTCATAACTGGGTTTTGTGTGGTTGAATATCAAATTTTTCTTCAACAACAAAAATCTCCATGAAGCCACATCTATGACTCGTAAATTGAGATAGGATTCATCGGGGTCTCATATGTCCTCAAATATCAACAAAACCTATAACTTTTCTCAAAATTGTGCCAACCTGCTTTTCTTGTAAAAACAAACACA
>JAOTQJ010153334.1:72246-139724 GCA_025642045.1 Solanum sejunctum
AAACACATAACAACCATAAAAGTCACATTGAGAACACAAAAATTCTCAAGTTTTAGGCATAAATTGTGTTGTATTTTGACAACACATCAATGCTCATATGGGGAAGTATGATTTACCTTTGGCAAGTGGACCACCTCTTTATCAGTGTAGGGATTACATCAAATTCCAAATAATAGCTCGCTTGGTCTTATATATGCCAGTTGTGGTCACATCCCCACTATATATGAGCATCATTGCATATCATGCATCATGAATCTCATGGTATATTGTTATATTACTTTTCTTTTGTATATATCTTTTTCTATATTATATGCCCTTGTCATCTAACATTGAATGCAGGTTTGGTAAGTTATTTGCATTAATACCCATATACTCAGTACATTTAAACGTACTAACATATACTATTTTCTACATGATTTAACTATGTAGGAACCAAAGATTACTTTCATCCACCGTATGATTGCTAGATTGAATCTTGAGATAATTGTTGTGGTGCGTCTTATCTTCCAAGGACAAGCCACCTTTCCTCTACCTATGAAGTTTTGTTTATGTTATTTACCTTAAGGGTGAGCACGGGACATGTCTTAGACCCTGTTCGCTCTTATGATTAAAGGCATTGTTGGACTACTAGTAGACTCTTTTATGTTTATATGCTAAGTATTTATATTTGGAGTTTATTATTATGGATATGGACATCGTTTATATATTGGAATATAGATTGATTATGAGTATTATGATATGTTTTTATACTATAATGTGAACGATCCTAAGTCATGAATTGCCACATAGAGTGAGTCATACTTGCCCGCACCTTAGTCTTTATGTACTACATCTTATGTGCATCCATGATAATACCTTTCCCTATGACATCCTTATAGCGTGAGTCCTAACTTTCTATCTCTTAGAACTATGTGTTTACTATTTGTGTATGCTTCTAAACCGATGGTGTGAATATGGATACTTTAAGGATTATTTGGAGACTCTTGGGTTCCCATTCGCCATGTTACTCCTAGACACTAGGTCCAAGTCTTGACAGGAGTATGAACGTTATGGGCTTCTTGCATGATCAACTATTTCAACTCACTATCATTGGGTATGCATAACCTCCATTGATATCAGAGTACACCATCTGCCCTTTATGAGAAGACTTCTCTCATTCCATCTTTTACTAAAGTTTTCAACTAAACCAATCAAGGTCTTGCATAGCCTTAACTTCATCAACCAAAGAAGATGCAGGCCCATAAAGAAACACTACACCACAACTTTCGGATTCACTCAATTTCACTCCCAATCTAGCCAACCTATGAGTATCTTTGGGTAACTCCTTTTTCCCATCATCTTCCATATGAGGCCCATTACCTATGGAAGTTCTACTAAGGGCATCTGCTACCACATTGGCCTTTCTAAGGTGATACTTCACACTCTTCTCATAATCTTTAAGTTGCTCCCACCAACTCTATTGCCTCAAATTGAGATCCTTTTAGGTGAACATATGTTAGAGACTCTTGTGATTGGTGAAGACATCCACATGAACTCCATACAAGTAATGCCACCAAATCTAAATGCACCACCGCCACATGCTCAAGATCATAAGTCGGGTAATTATTCTCATGCACTTTTAATTGCCTAGAAACATAGGCAATCACCTTATCATTTTGCATTAGCACATAAGGCGCCTAATCCTTAATGCATCACAACAGATGACTAAACCATTATTCCCTTCTAGCGATGTTAATATGGGGGCTGATGTCAATCAATCCTTTTAAGTTTGGAAACTCCTCTGACATTCATCCATCCACATAAACATAGCTATCTTTTGAGTCAACTTGGTAAGTGGGGGCGAAATAGTGGGTGCATAAACCTTCTATACTAACCGGCTAGGACTAAGAAGCTTCTTATGTCAGTGGGAGTCAGTGGCCTTGGGCCGTTTCTTACTACATAAATCTTCTTAGGACCAACCTTGATACCCTCAGTAGACACCATATACCCAAGGAAGGCAACCTTATCTAGATAAAACTACACTTATCAAGCTTTGCATAAACCTTATGCTGACTTAGGGTTTGAAATACTATGTTCAAGTGTTCCACATGCTCTTGCTTACCTTGGGAGTAGATAAGGATGTCATCAATAAACACCACAATGAACATGTTGAGGTAGGGCTTGAACACCCTATTCATGAGGTTCATAAATACCACCTGTGCATTAATGAGGCCAAATGACATCACCACAAACTTGAAGTGACCATTCCTAGTTCGAAATGTTGTCCTTCGGATACCACTCTCTCTCTCTCACTCAATTGGTGATGACCGAATCTCAAGTCAACTTTCGAGAAAAGAGTATCCACTTGTAATTGATTGAACAAATCATCTATTTAGAAGGGGATACTTTTTCTTAACGATGACCTTATTGAGTTGCTGATAGTCAATGCACATGTGAAGCAACCCATCCTTCATACTTACAAATAAAACTGAGGCACCCCATAGAGACGGTAAGGTCTAATGAAAGCCTTCTCCAACAAATCCCTCAATTGCTCTTTTAACTACTTCAAATATGTGGGGGAAATTCTATAAGGAGGGATTGAGATAGGCTGAGTATCGAGTAAGAGGTCTATACCAAAATCTATTCCTTTCGAGAGGAACACTTGATAACTCATCCTGAAAGACATCAAGAAACCCATTTACAACGGGAACTAGCTCAAGAGAAGGAACTTTACTAAATGGTAGGTGCACCCCTTGGAGATCATTTTTAAAGCCTTTAGGAAGGAATTGAACCGGCCCCTACATGAAACTTTACTAACCTCTTATTCAAGAATTAGTTCATTAGGGAATTAGAATTTGACCCTATGGGTTCTATAATCAATGTAAGCAGAAGAAGCATGCAACCAATCCATCCCAAAAATCATATTAAAGTCTATTATGGAAAGTTCAACTAAGTCACATGGAATCACTTTATGCAAGATGGAAATAGGACAACTTCTATTGACTCTTCAGGCATGATGGACTCACCTGCAGGGTTACTTACCTCATAGGGCTCTTGGAGGACTTTGGGACATGCATGAAACTTACAAGCAAGGAATGGGGTTACAAAAGGTAAATTTACTCCAAGATCTTAAAATGCTTATGTATCATAATAAAAAAACTCTAAACATATCAGTGACCACGTCTAGAGCTTATTCGAGCTCTTGGCGACCATAAAGAGAATAGAATCGGTTGGTCCTTTGGGCACCTTGAACTTGACCCTTTTGTCCTTGGGGACTTGTGCCTCCACTCCTACAATCCTTAGCATGGTGTCCAAGCTTCCCACAAGTGAAGCAAGCACTGGAACTGGCTAGACATTCTCCTTTATGCAGTTCCCCTCACTTAGGGTAATTTGGACATTAGGGTTTAGGAGCCACCCCTTTGTCCTTCTGAGGAGAAGCAATGTTGGTGGATACTTGACAAATTTGCTTTTGGCCACCTTGAAATTTATGATGACCACTCCTTTGGTGATAGTAACTCCCACCTTCAACTTGAGCCCTCAAGGACTCTCGTTTTCTCTCACAAAGATTCTCCTCTTCAATTTGCTCCATGTACATCATCAAGCATGAAATGTCCATCTCCTTGACCAACATGGCCATCTTGAATTCCTTGGAGACTAACTCAGAGATGCTAGAAATAAACGTGCTCTTTTGAGCCCTTGGATCCATGACCATAAAGGGAGCATACTTTGACAATTTGATGAATTTAAAGGTATACTGCCTCACACTCATGGTCCCTTGCTTCAAGTTGATAATCTCTTGAAACTTCGCCTCCCTAAGCTAAATTGGAAAGAATTGGTCCAAGAAAGTGTATTTGAATTCCTCCCAACCAATCGAACCTACTTTATGGCCCCACTTATCAGCCCAATGTTTTTACTAAATCTTTGTAACTCCTTTGAGTTGGTAGGGCCACCAACTCAACTTTCTCTTCTGATAGATTGACCATCACCGCAACTACCTAGTAAGCCTCCTCAATGAAGTCAATAGGGTCCTTATCCGTCTTTAACCCAAGGAAGTTCATCCATATGAAGTCATATACTCTGATGGACTAGGTAGGAAATTAGGGAGGTATAACTATCTCCTAGTTAGCTTGATTGGCCAAAGAATGGTAAATAGGGTAAATGCGGCTCGAAATTTTGTATGAGACACTCCATTATCCTGTTGGAGTGGAGGAACTTGTTATTTCGGAGTGCCTCGTTGATAGGAAGCTCTTCGTGGTAGTATGATCTATAAATAAGCAAAAGTACATTGTTAGTTAGTAGAAAACGTTATTCAACTCAAAGGCACAACATGAATAAGAAAGAAGGGAAGACTTTCCTAAATTGTCTCATAGCCTCTCACACAAGATAATGGCGTGCTTGAAAACCTTGAATGAGACTCTATGCTACGGGGTATGCATGGACATCTAAGGAACATTTTAAAATATTGTGCTTTGATACCAAGTTTGTAATGACTCAACTAGGGGCCTAGTCATCCCACAATGAATAAGATACTTGAAGGCACCTCGTCCAAGCCATCTTAAGCATTCATCGACATTTAAGGAAAATAATGTGCTGAAAGTTAAGGGAAAAGGACTATGGGTCATTCCTTATAATGAAACAACATTAAAAAGCAATGGAAATTACTACCATCATTTAAAGCGTACCAACTACATCATTAACAGACAAGACTGATAATGGTCGGTGTCTATCCAATTGAAAGAAATCCATAATAGTAAAACATAGAAAGTGGACGCCTCAAAAAAGCTACAAATACATCATCTTAAAATAAAACTAAGATACATGATAGATTGAACAGTGGAAGAGTCCTGAACCAAAGGCTCACCATAAACAACAAAGCTAGTCTTGGATGCTGAATACTAGTCATGAGCAGGTGGAGGAGTGCCTGTCCTAACATGGTTAGATCATGCGGGCAAAATATGTGTTAAGAATGTTGGAATGCACTAAGTATGTGAAATTCAATGTATGCATGAAATTTTAATGCTATGATTCATAATTATAACATATAAATATGTACTATATAAGAGATTCATAAAGAGAGCTTAATCATGCACAAGGAATATGGCTAAATAAGAACAAGAGTCAATGCATGAGAAATAACATGTAATGAAAACATAACATATAATCACAAGCTTCTGGGAGTAGACCTCAACCAACATTTAAAACCATGTGAACTACTACATGAAAGTTAATATAACTCCCTATGTTGCCATGGGGAGATACATGTCACCCAAGTTACACTTTCTTTTAGAGGATAAAGTGATTGTTGTCAAGATATAAAACCTAATCAAGATTAGGGCCAAAGCCAAGGGAATACGTAGTCTCAAAGGAGATTCATCAATAATTAATTAAGTAGTTAAGTAACTCAGTTCCCCAATCGGGGGAGGGGTTGCTGATGTGTTGTCAAATTACAATATATTTGAGGCCTAAAATAAGGGATTTTGTGAGTTCTTAAAGCGACTTTTTAGTGTTTTAATATGTTCTTGTGTTAATCTTGTAGAAAAGATAGGTTGACATGATTTTGAAGAAAAGTTGCAGATTTTGCTAAAGTATAGGCCATACGAGCCCTCCTACGAGTCGTAGCTCATGCTATGAGTTATAGGTTGTGTTGTAGTAGGGATCAAAGACTCAAAATCAGAAATTTACCAAGTGAATGCCACCCCTATGAGCCCATCCTACGAGTCGTAAGACATATTATGACTCGTATAGATGGACTCAAAGCAAGAATTGCGATCCAAAATATTGGACCAAAAATAGAAGACCAAGACTATGAGACCAACATATGAGTTGTAGCTCGAGTAACAACTCATACCTATGGGTTATATCAATTCAGTCCAAGATGCCAAGAACCTGATATGAGACCCCAACTATGACATGTAGGCTAACCTAAGAGTCATAACTGCAAAATTTATCAAATTCTAGCTATCTTTTCTGCATTATTCCTATGGTTGTTTTGTAAATACTGTAAATAGTTTAAGCTAGGTTTCTAAAAAAGGAGTTTCGAACAGTATACATTTCTCCATTACATTTTGAAGATTTTCTTAGGTTTTTAGAGTAGATTATTATTCTTTTGGAGAATGCATTTTGAGGATTGCAGATCTTGCTTTGTACTCATTTTTGATCAATCAAGCTTATGGGTTTGCAACTTGTGGTTCTTATCTTCTTCATTGTTATTGTTGAAACTCTCAACTATGACTATTATGTGCAGTTTTGTTTGTTTTATCTTAGCCATGACTACCTAAACACCCACAACTTGGGGTTGTAGGAACCATGGGTATTTGACTTGAGATGACCTAGGTTGTGCATGTCTATGATTGGGGTTTTTTATGTATTGTTTATTTGTCTTCATGATTAATGTTGTTTGGTGGTGGACAACACCAAACCTTGCCTACTGTCATAATATCGACCAAGGTAGTAAGAAATAGAAAAAGAGAAGTAGATGACAATATTTGATTGATGTTTTCCCGTCTAATCGACCAAACCTAACCAAGAGGAGGTTGACTGGGACAATAGGTAATGGTTAGTTGGCACACCATGGTGTTCAACCAAGCACCATGGTGAAATTTGACCTTTACTTTCACAAAAGGGCTGGAAGAACCTAAGTTACCATCCTACATGCAATTCACCGATCAAAGTTATGTTACCTAGAGTAATTGAGTCAATGAGCCATGGGGAACATAATTCCTAAGTTGCCCCCTAAATTGAGTGTTTTCCCAAATTTTAATTAGTGTTCATTTTTAAGTTGTCTTTGAATCCCAACAACCCCCATCTAGAGATTGTAGTTGTAGATACTAGGAATGATTAGTAGTGAAATCTTATAGTCAAGCCCTGTGTTCCTTATGGATTCGACCCTAACCTTGGTTAGGTTAATTATTAATAGTGACCACTTTCTTATTAGACCGTGACCATCATTATAAAATTATGGCCCCATTGCCGAGGAATCCGACTAGGTTTTGACTTGAATTCACTATTATTTAGTTCTAGTATTGATTTCTAGAGTCTCTTGTACTTTAATTTTGTTTTGTTTTTGTTCTTTGATTTCTTTTGCAGGGTGTAATAAGTTGTATGCCCAGCACAAGGTGCCAAGGTAGTCCCTTATCTCAATTAAATTTGGATATCTATCGACTACAAAGAAGGATGGCTCGAGTGGATGAGGACATTGAGGTTCAGGAGGATATGCATGCAAATGAGGAAGACTTAAGAAGAGAGAAGAATCCACCACCAAGGGTTAAATGGCCACAACTTAGAGATTTCAATGCAAATGCTTACGACTAGAATCAACATCGACTAAACCATATGGCGATAGATGTTACCGGTTCTATAGTACTATCCCCTCTATTAGCAGATGCTAAGTTCACGATATCAAGTGGATTGCTCCAAATGCTCCAAAACCATTGCCTATTCACAGGGTTACTATCAGAGGATCCCCATTATCATCTCTAAAATGTCGTCTTTATGGGCAAAAGTGTTATAGGAACATAAAATATTTCTATTAACGCTGTTGGATTGATGGTGTTACCATTGTTACTGACTGGCAATGCAACTATATGGTTGTCTGAACTTCCCCAGGGTACCATTACGAGTTAGGCTGAGCTGTAGAGGATGTTCCTAGAAAGATATTTTCCAAAATCAAAGAAGTTGAAGCTTAAGGATCAAATTAATAACTTCGAACAATTGCCTGGAGACTTTCATAGCACTACATGGGAGAGATTAACCAAATACTTGAGGATTGCTGATGCTTTGATCGAGATCTTCTATAGAGCACTTGATGATAATGGCAAAGCTTGCGCCAACATGATCATGGGAAGTGTTTTTCTTGATCAACCATTTGAGCTAGTGGCCGAAAGAATGGAGCGAGTGGTGAAGACCAACAGAGCATGGGGAAAGAGTGAGCATGGTAATACAAATAGTTCTTATGTGTTTATCACGAATAGTGCATAAGCTAAGGTGAATGAAGAGATTATGAAGCAACTTGCTCAACTCTATACGAGTATGGATTTGGTTTTGAAACAAAACCATGCTAGTGTGAAGGAAATAACTCACCAACCCCTAATTACTCCTATGTATGATGATCAATTCTTTGATGAAGATGCCAGTTATGTAAGCAACCAAGCAGTGAGTTTTCGGAATAACCCCCAAGGGTTTAATTCGAACTATTGGAAGCAAGGTTCCAGGAATAAAGGTCAGAACTTCAATCATGATGGGATGTATAGAGATAATAGGGGTATATACTATGAGAGAAAAAGAGTGCTAAACACAGAAAGGGGGAGAAGAGAGGGCTATAGAAATGATCCTTATCTACCACCACACAATTGTGATGCTGGAACAAGCAATTCTAGGATCACATAGATGTTTGAAAAGTTGTTGAAGAGAGCAAATCATCAAGATACGACTCTAAAGGGAATGAAAGCAGATATCTCAAGTATTAATCAAAATATAGAGTCTCATTCAGTTGCAATCAAGCAACTTGAGCAATAATTTGAACAAGTTTCTTCATAATTGAACCAACACCAAAAGGGTATCTTACCAAGCAATACGGTTCAAAACCCAAAGAATGAAGGGCATTGCATGGCATGAATGACTAGGAGTGATGAAAAATAGGAATTGCAAGAAAAGAATAAATGAAGGAACCCAGGCATGCAACATAATAGAGCAAACCAAGATGTATAAAACCATTCTGATACTTTCTCCTCCTTTCCCTCAACGGCTTAGAAGAAGAAAGGAGTAGGGTGAACTTGAACAGTTCTTGACAGTGATAAAAATATTATTAGTAGACCAACCGTTAGTTGAGGCCCTCGAAAGGGTGCCAGGGCATGCTAAATGGATGAAAGACCTAGTCAAAAGGAAGCTAAAAGCAAGCCAAGACCTCTCCAAAAATGTTCAATATTGTACTGCCATCACTACAAAGTCATTAGTACAGAAGCATGAAGACCCAGGTGCATTCACTGTACTATGCACTGTAGGAGAACTGGCATTTCCGAAAGCATTATACAATTTGGGGGCTAGCATTAACTTAATGCCTTTTGGCATTTTCAGAAAGCTCAGTTTGGGGAGCTTGGTCCCTGCAAAAATGCGATTGTTGATGGTAGACAGAACAATCAAGAAGCCTGTGGGGAACTTGTATAATATGTTACTGAAGGTAGACAAATTTATATTTCCTGCATATTTTGTTATACTTGACTGTGAAGTTTATGTCGCAGTTTTGATCATCTTGGGAAGACTTTTCTTGGCCATAGTTCGAGCATTAGTAGATATAGAGAAGTGTCTGCTTACTTTCAGATTTAGCGAAGAAGCAATGGTGTTTCAAATAGGTTAGCAGGATGGGAAGAGTTCTGAGTTCCAAGTTATCTCAATGATTTTAGCAGGTGAGGATGATGAAGCCGAGATCCTAATAGAATTATGGCTTGGAGTTGACCCATTGGAAGCTATTTGATGAAGTTTGATGGTGACAACATCCCTGATTATGAGGAAATAGTTTATGCTCTTGGTGTGTCATTTGGTCCGAAGCGACAAGCAAGGTTGGAGCTAGATTTATGCAACAGGAAAACACCACCTGCAAAACACTCGGTAGAAGTTCCACCAGAGTTAGAGTTGAAGGCATTACCATCATATCTGAAATATACATACTTGGGAGAGAATAGTACATTACCTATCATCATTGCAACAAAGTTAAGTGAAGCCCAAATAGCAGCCCTAGTCGCAGTTCTCAAGCATTACAAAAGTGCTATTGGGTGGACAATTACAAACATCATTGGCATACCCCCTTAGATATGCTCTCATAAGATTCATCTAGTCAAGGATTATAAGCAGAGTATTGAGCATTAAAGGCAGTTGAATCCCTCAATGTAAGAGGTTGTGAGGAAAAAAATTATCAAGTGGCTAGACGCAGGAGTAATCTGCCAAAACACTGACAGTGAGTGGGTGAGCCTAGTACAGTGTGTTCCAAAGAAGGGAGGCATCACAGTGGTGCCGAATGAAAGGAGTTGATCCCCATGAGATCAGTCACTAGATGGAGAGTGTGCATGGACTATAGGAAATTAAATTCTTTGACCAAAAACGATCACTTTCCTATGGCATTCATGGATCAGATGCTTGACAGACTAGCAGAAAAGGGATGGTATTTTGTCCTTGATGGATATTCTGGGTACAATCAAATCGTTATTGCACCTGAGGATCAAGAGAAGACAACCTTCACATGCCCCTACGGTAAATTTGCATTTAAGAGGATACATTTTAGGCTCTGTAATGCTCCAGCCATATTTCAAAGATGTACGATGTATATCTTCTCAGATATGGTTGAAAGTACAATTGAAGTGTTCATGGATGACTTCAGTGTCATAGGCTAGTCCTTCGAAGAATGCCTTTCAAATTTATGTGATGTGTTGCAGAGATGTGTTGAGAGTCACTTGGTGCTAAAATAGGAGACATGCCACTTCATGGTCAAAGAGGGCATTGTACTCGGTCACAAAATTTTGGCCAAAGGAATTGAGGTGGATAAAGCAAAAATTGAAGTGATAGAGAAATTGTTGCCACCACTTTCAGTAAAAGGTATCAGAATTTTTTGTAGGCCATGTCGGATTCTACCGTCATTTCATAAAGGACTTCTCCAAAATCTCAGAACCTTTGTATTGGTCATGACCGTTTGAACTAATGTATTATGCAAGTGGGGTTGCACTCAATATGGTATAGGGGCAACGAAGAGAGAGAGTTTTGCATCCACTCTATTATGCAATCAAAGCACTAAATGTGGCCCAGAAGATTTACATTGTGACTGAACAAGAATTGCTTGCATTTGAAAATTTTTGTTCATATTTGTTAGGACCTAAAGTGATTATGCATACCGACCATGCAACACTCAAATATCTGATGGCAAAGAAGGACACAAAACCATGATTGATTAGTGGGTACTTCTCTTGCAGGAACACAGTTTTGATGTGATTGATAGAAAAGGGTCAGAAAACTTGGTTGATGATCACCTTTCAAGATTGCAGGATGTGGCTATGCTAAAGTTTGATGATAGGCTAGACATAAATGACTCATTCCCTAATGAAAGAGTTTTGACAACATCACATGGTCTTATACCTTGGTTCGCAGACTATGCTAACTATTTGGTGAGTGATATAGTGCCCCCGGATTTGAACACCTATCAACGTCGCAAGTTCATGCATGATGCATAGAAATTCTTCTAGGTTGACCCTTATTTGTTTTGCATTTGTGTAGATGGCATCATCCATAGATGTGTTCTAGAGGTAGAGATGATGAGCATACTTGAAGCATATCACTCTTCATTGGTGGGTGGCCATTACAGTTGAGCTAGAATGGCTTATAAGGTGTTGAAATATGGCTATTACTAACCGTCTATACACCAAGATGCCTATTATTATGTAAAGTCTTGTGACAAATGTCAAAGAGAAGGAGGAGTTTCGTGAAGACATGAACTTTTTCTAAATCCTATTTTGGTCATAGATCTATTCGATGTGTGGTGCAGTCATTTTATGGGACCCTTTGTTATCTACCACGGCAACAAGTACATTCTAGTTGTAGTAGATTATGTTTCCAAGTGGATGGGGCCTTTCAGAGTTGTGTGCATTTTTAGTCATAGTGCTATCGAGTTAGAGATTAGGGATGGAAAAACTTTCAAAGCCAATGGATAAAGGGTAAAAAGGTATATGAGTGACATAGAAGAGATCAAAATGGTGGAAGATTGAGACATTGAAGAGGCATAAATGCAAAAGCTTCTTGTCGTGCTGCGACAATAACTCAGGAACTTCTTGGGAGGCAACCCAAGGTACATGCCATTCACCTTTTCTTTGTGTTGTTACGTTGAGGACAAAGTATCCTATATTGGTGGGGTGGTGGAAGTTATGGATTAAGGTGAAGTCTAAGTAGCCTCAAGTCCATAACTTCCCTTATTGTTGGTCCCAAGGTTTTCTTGTCGTGCTTCTTTTTCCTTGTGGATGTTTATTTTTCGGTTAAATCGACATGTTTAGGTAGAATAGATAATGGGTAAATTCATAGTAATATTATATGTTGGCATATATATATATATATATATATATATATATATTTCTTAGATTTTCTTTAAACTTTTGATGCAAAAATTGGGTATTCTCAAAATTTTAGAGGTTGTGAGTATTGATGCATTCATACATTTATGAGTATTTGACAATGTTTGTTCTGATATTGTGAAGGTAATCTAAGAATGAAAGCATGACCTGTAGGTCTATACTTGATTGTGGATGCAATTGCCATATGTGTTGTGAGCTTATTTTGTTGCATTCATGCATCTTATGTGGAATCAGAACTTGCCTTGTTACATTAAAATTGATTTGGTGATATGGTGGATATCGAAAGGATCTTAGTCCTTTGTTCTTTGAGTGAAACCACTATTATCCTAAAAATAACCTACCAGTTAAGCGAGAGAATCCCTTTTTCCAAATTTTTGAGCTTATCATGTACTCATACTTTCTTGATACCTTGCTAGCTTAATGTTGTTTGATGAAATACCTTGATAATGACCCTAGTCTATCATTGAACATGAGAACCATAATTGAGGACAATGGCCTAAGTTGAGGGTGGCTGCAGTTGGTGGCCCTGGTTTGATGTACTTCACCGGAGGCTAAAAGCCTAAGTTAAGGGTGGCCCTTATTGTGGTAAAGTAAAAGTGATAAGGGGGATAGTTGGGAAATCAAGAAAGAAATGAAAGAGCATGAATTGAGTGAAGGAAAAGCTGAAAAAGTGCCTTTAAATGAGAAAAAGTAGCAAAAATGAGTTTGAAATCAAGGCACAACTGAAAAAGAGAAAGAAAGCACTCGAGAAAAGTTCAAAGCAGGTGAACAAGGAGGGATAAAAAGGCTTGGATTATGAAAGCAAAAAATGTTGATAAATATGATTCAAGGATAGCTTTTAGTCACTACTTGCCCAAAATGTCGCACCAAAGCACCTTGAACCTATGTTACAAGCCTTTAAATCCTAAAGTGATCCACCTCCACTTTATCACTAAGCCAGAAAAATAAGTATAAGGGCAAGCTTATGGTATTAGTAATTGTGCATGAATTTCAATTGTGAGCTTGAGAATGTTTCCTCAATCCCTGCTTTTTGAATGTTCTTGAGTGAATATAAGGGACTTCTTTCTAGTGAGGGCATTTGCACTACTTGAGTAGCATATGACTATCTCGGTGATTGTGGATGATTGAGGACCCTTAGCTTGTCAAAGTTAGATTGTCAGGTCTCTCATGATGTTCTAGTTTGCTCAATAACTTGGCAACCCTATTTTGAAAATAGTAGCTAGGTACCTGAACCAAATGAGATGTTGTATATGCCATTGATATAACTGCTATGTATTTCTCTTTGTTTGCATATATTTAGTCATCGCTTGAGGACAAGCAATAATTCTAAGTTGAGGGTATTGATGTGCTATCAAATAACAACACATTTGATATGTAAAACAAGGCGTTTTGTGAGTTCTTAAAGCAACTTTTTAGTGTTTTGATGTGTTCTCATGTTAATCTAGCAGAAAAGTTAGGTTCGCATGATCTTGAAGAAAAGTTACAAATTTTGCTGAAGTAAAGGTCATATGAGCCCTCCTATGAGTCGTAGCTCATGCTACGAGTCGTAGTTTATATCATAGTAGGAATCAGAGACCAAAAATTAGAAATCTGCCAAGTGAAGATCACCCCTACCAGCCCAGCCTATGAGTCGTAAGATGCACTATGACTCATATAAGTGGACTCGTAGCAAGAATTAGAGAGCCAAAATGTTGGACCAAAAATTGAATACTAAGACTACGAGACCAACATAGGAGTCATAGCTCAGGTAACGACTCGTACCTAGAGGTTGTACTAGTTTAGTCCAAGATGCCAAGAACCTGATATGAGACCTCGACTATGACTCGTAGGCCAACATATGAGTCATAGTTGCAAAATTTATCAGATGCTAGTTGTCTTTTCTGCATAATTCCTAGGGTCATTTTTTAAATACAATAAATAATTTAAGTTAGGTAATTGAAAGAGAAGTTCCGAATAGTAGACATTTCTCTATTACATTTTGAAGCTTTTCTTAGGTTTTTAGAGTAGATTATTATTCTCTTTAGGAAAGTTGAGGATTGTAAATCTTGCTTTTTACTCATTGCTGATCAATCAAGCTTGTGGGTTTGCAAATTGTGGTGCTTATCTTCTCTATTATTGATGGTAAAACACTCAACTATGACTATTATATGCATTTTTATATGTTTTATCTTGGCCATGAGTAGCTAAACACCCGCAACTTGGGGTTGTGAGAACCATGGATACTTGACTTGAGATGACCTATGTTGTGTGCATGTCTATGATTGGAGTTTTGTATGTATTATTTATTTCCCATCATGATTAATGTTGTTTGGTTGTAGACAACACCAAACCCTGCCTACTATCACAATACCGATCAAGGTAGTGACGAATAGGAAAAGGGAAGTAGATGATAGGATTTGGTTGATATTTTCCATCTAATTGACCGAACCTGACCAAGGGGAGGTTGACTGAGACAATAGGTAACAGTTAGTTGGCACACCATGGTGGCCGACTGAGCGACATGGTGAAATTCGACCCTCATATTCACAAGAGGGCTGGAAGAACCTAAGTTACCATCCTACATGCAATTCACCAATCAAAATTATGTTACCTAGGGTAATTGAGTCAACGAGCCATTGGGAAGACAATTCCCAAGTTGTCCCCAAAATTAAGTATTTTATCAAATTTTAATTGGTGTTCATTTTTAAGTTGTCTTTGAATTGCAACAAAGCCCCCCTCCCCCCATCTAAGATTGTAGTTATAGATACTAAGAATGATTAGCAGTGAAATCTTATAGTCAAGCCCTATATTTCCTGTGGATTCAACCCTAATTACTGATAGCGATCGCTTTCTTATTAGAGCGTGACCATCATCAGTTGCAAAAGTCAATAAGAAAATAAACTAAGCTAAGTATTACAAGAGACAATCAATAATGGAGAGCAACTAGGGTATTATGTTCCCTATGATTCCCCAACTTAATATACCCAAAAAACCCAGTTCATATCAAGTGTATAACATGTCGGACGGTAATTTAAGTTCACCAAATCCTTTGGTCCAGGTGAGTGGTGCATTTCATTATATGACTTGGCCCATCTCCATAGTGTGCAATGCTAACCTTTACCTATAGTCCTAGTCAACATCTTCTTGGTCTAGTTTGGTTGATTTGATGAGAATACATCATCGAATCTTGTTAATCAATCTCTTTTCCTATTCATTACCACGTAGATTGGGAAGGTAACACTAGGCAAGTTCTAATGTTGGCCACTACTAGAAAACATGCAAAACAAAGAGAATTGATTAATACATGCAAATACCTAATCAAAGAATCGCAAAATATCCAGGTCTACTTTGCTTGATATTAATGGTTCCCGCAACCCTACTTGTGGATAGCTACTGATGCTATTGGTAGATAAAATTATGAATTGAAAAAACATAATTAAACACTTATCCAATTGAATTGAGGATCAAACAAATCCAATATTGATTGAGAATCACAAGATGTAAGATTAAATTAATTCACAAGTGTCTCCTCCAAATATTGAGGTCTTCAAGTACTATACCCTAAAAGTACTCTTTAATGTCATTCTCTACTATACACTTTAGAAAAACAACCTAAAGAGTACTATTTGTAGTAATTACAATTAAGTCCTAAAAAATAGAAAAACTGGTCGATGACTTTCTACGAAACCTATTTATAATTCATAGTGTCTTCTCAAGTCATAATCAGGGTCTCATATTTAGCTTTAAGATATTGTACTTCACTTCCACATAACATCTTCATGACTCATAAAATTATTTACAAATCGTATTGACCTCTCGTAGACTTCAACTGCTTCAACTGGTCCTTCACTGGAAATCTTCATGAGACCCATCTATATGACCCATAGAATGCTCTATGACTCATATAGATGTCTCATATAGCTGCACTTCAGATCTTATCATTCACTGAAAATCTTCATGAAACCACTTTACGACTTGTAGAATACTCTATGACTTGTAGAGGGTCTCATAAACCATCAAAAACCAGAAATCTACTGAAATATAGCCCCAAAGTCATGCCAACCTACTTTCTTGCAAAACTAAACTCAAAAACACCTAAAAACCATAAATGTCGCATTGGGAACACATAAAATCTTATGTTTTAGGCATCAAAAGTGCTAGATTTTGATAGCACATCAACACCCTCAACATTGTTGCTTGTCCTCAAGCTATGACTCAATCTATATAGACAATATAGTTACACACAAACCTCAACTCAATGGCATACTTCACATACAATTCAAACTTAGGTACCCACACCAGAAGAAGATTAGATAGCTATTTAGCAAACCAAAGCACACTAGTGCATGTGACAACACAACTATGACAAGCAAGGAATATCAACAATCCATAATTACTGAATAAGTCAAATGATAACAATGCAATGCATATATCCTCACATAAAGAAGTCCCATTTTTGACACTCATTGAAGATTTCATATTTAGCTTCGGGACTTGTGCAAAACACTCACTCTAACAAAAGATATTCATGCATGATGACTAATACCATAGGCTTGCTCTTATACTCATGACTTAGACCTTCAACTAACTGGAGTAGGATAACTTTAATCATATAGTATCCTCATAGGCGTGCAATCAACCATCAACAGACACATGCTCGTCAGAGTAGGGGCTCCTAATCTTAGTTCTTGAAAACCACAAGGGGCATCAAATTAATGCTGGCACCTAGATCACATCATGTCCTCGTTAAATACTCTATATCTTTAATGGTGTAGGGTATGGTAAAGGCATCAAGAACTACTCACTTTTGGACCAAGGACCTCATAGATATTGCATTGCAATGTCGTAGCTCCTAGGAGAGCTTCTAACTCACAATATGCTTCTTTGTAACTAGGTCCTTCGTGTTCTTTGCATACCCTGACATCTTCTCCAATGCCTAGATGAGAGGGTGATGATGGCTTGAACTTGCCTTCTTCCTCCCTCTTTTTAATTCTTGAGGGTAGGGAGGAGGAGGCTTAGGAATAGGCTTCAACTTCTGTAGCTCATTAGCAGCTTCACTCGCCCAATCCTTGCCACGATTATCTCTTGTATCCACATCCTTGGCTGCAACTACCTCCTCTCGAACATCATCCTCATCAACTAGCATAAGAGGATCAATGGTGTTGTTTCCATCGCGAGTCGTAACTGTCATGCATTGCCCTTCAATTTAGGATTTTAAGTTGTGCTGCTAGGCAATGTACCCCTCTAATACTAATTCAGTTGAGTTGACACTTGACTAAATTATTGCTCAAGTTGTTTGATGGCAAAAGAATAAGACTCAATTTTCTAGTTAATATTGGAGATTTCAGATTGCATCCCCTTTAGAGTCTCATCCTATGTCTTATCTTTCTTTAACAGGCGATCAAACATCTCTTCAACTCTAGAACTGCTAGCACCTGTGTCACAATTGTGTGGCGGCACACATGGACAATTTTTATAACCATCTTTACAGCCACAATATGCATCTCTGTCTTAGCCTCGATTTCAATCATACTATCCTCTATGGTGTCTCTGAAAGCTCCATCACAATTGAAGTTCTGACCTTGGTTTCCTTGACGTTGGCGCCAATAGTCCCGATTGGACCCTTGAGAGTTGGTTCAGAAACCTCCCATTTGATTAACAATAAAACAAATATCCTTCTTATAGTAGGGATCATCATACATGTGTGCACGTGCAGTGTGATGAACCATTGTATTAACTTACTCCTGATTCTGCTTCATCATTACCTCTATGCCTATATGGATTTGGGCAAGCTCTTACATAATTTCTTCATTTATCTTAGCTTTCTCCAAAATAATACTCACAACACACGAACTTTTGGTAGATACTTTGTCTCTTTGCCCCCATGCACGATTGGTCTTGACCACTTTTTCCATTTTTTCAGTAATCCTTGCAAATGGAAGATCTAAGAAAATGTCCCCTATAATTGTATCGACACAAGCCTGACAATTTTCATCAATGGCACTATAGAAGATCTCCACCAAGGCATTGTGGTGTGGACACTTCTCAAGCATTTACTGAACCGCTCCCATGTAGTACTGATCAAATCACTAGGGAGTTGCTCAAAGCTGTTGATATGATCTTTCAACTTGAGATTCTTCAATCTCGGGAAGTACCTCTCCAAAAAGGACTTTTTCAATTCAACCCAACTAGTGATCAAACTCTGCAGGAGCTCAGATAGCCATAGTGCTGCATTACCTGTAAGAGATAATGGGAAGACATAAAGTCCCACAACATCCATAGATAGATTTTATGTCCCCATCACTCTCTTGCTGACAAATTCAACACAGTGTCGATGGCTTTGAGGATCCTCCAATGGTAATCCCATAAACAACTCACTATTCTATATCATTTGAAGCAACTCACTTGAAACCATGAACTTTGTGTCAGCCAGTAATGATGGCAACATAATAGTTCCAGTGACCTCTATAGCCATAGGATTCAGCTTGTATTGATTCCACTAATAAATAAGCATTAGCATTGAAATCCTATGGCTGTGGAGCAATATCCTCAAGAGGAGGTGGGTTCATATGGTTAGCATTTTCATTCTCATTCCTGTTTGAAGCTGTAATAGCCGCATTGTTGGCATTATCTTTTGCCTTTATTCTCAAAGTTTTATGGATCTCTGGGTCAAATGGAGTCAAGGGTCTACCTCGACTTCGCGTGTTGGCCATGCACTATACTTATACCCTAAAAAAGAACAAAAACAACAAAAAATGTAAAATATGGGAAATAATGATGAATACCCAAATCATATTGAATTAACCAACTCTAGCCGTATTCCCTAGCAATAAGACCAAAATCTCAATGTCTCCTAAGTTACAACTCCTTTTTAAGGATAAAGCAGTCGTTGTTAAGAAATAGAACCTAACCAAGGTTAGGGTAGAATCCTCATGCAATACGTAGAATTATGAGAATTCAATTAATGCAATTTGAGTGCTTAACTAACTTATATCCCCAAAAAGGGGTTTACAATAACAAGTAGAAAAGTAAACCTAACTAACACAAGAGTTTAACCAATATGAAGAGGAACTAGTGTATTGTGTTCCACATGATTTCCTAACTTAGTATCATCAGATAACCTAATTGTTTTCTAGTGTGTAGCATTTAGGATGATAAGTTAAGTTCACCAAATGATTTGGTCCAGGAGAGAGGCAAATTTCACTATGTGACTTGGCCCATCTCCGTAGTGACCATTACTAACCCTTGGCTATTAGTCCCAGTACAACCTCCCCTTGGCCTTGTTCGGTTGATTAGATGAGAACATATCAATCAATTTCTTTTAATTAATCTTTTTTCTCATTCATTACTATCTTTGTCTAGTTAGTAACACTAGACGAGTTCTAATATTGGCCACAATCAGAAAATATGCAAAATGAAGAGAGTTAATTAATACATGTATGCACACTTTCCAAGAATTATTAATTATCCAATTTTACTGTGTTAGTTTTTCATGGTTCCTACAACCCGAGTTGTGGATTTAGCTACTCATGATTTGTGTAGATGCAAGACTTATGAATTGGAATGACATAATAGAGCACTTACACAATTGAACTAAGAGTAACTAAATCCAAGCTCTAATGAGAATCACAAGATTATAGGATCAAATCAAAGTACAAGTATTTCTCAAAACTCTCCAATGTTTTATCTACTCAATCTCACTATTTTTCTCTCAAACTGTTCAAATCCCTGCAAACTTAATAAAAAATAATCTAAAAACTTATTTATAATATTTAAAATACAAGTCCTAAACAAAATAGGATAACTAGGTTGGCACGTCTCACGAAAAACTTTATAGGCCATATTGTTTTCCGTGACCTGTATTTGGGATCTTATAAATTTTTGCTACAAAACTGGACTTGTGATATATGGCATACCTCTATGACCCATAAACTATTTTACGACCCTTAGGGGGGCTTCGTCTAATGAATATTCAGAAAGTCCTTCGTCTCTGATCCTCAGGGCAGGAAACATGATCTATGACTTGTAAAGTAGTGAAACAACCCCAAAAAGTGTCCAAAAATATGCCTTGAAAGTACCCAAAATTATAATTTCTATATATCTCAAAATTCGTGCGTGATATCAAAAATTTGACTTCATATTCGTTATCAAGGGGTCAAATTGAGTGAAAAATGGATCTAACCCCGATTATAGAGCAAAAAAATTACAATTTTACTTTTCCAAAAAAAAAAATTCCAGTGAACTCTATGCCCTTGGCGTGTCGCGGCAAGTGTGTGCGTATGTGTATTTTTTGATGGCTTTACTTGTGCGGTCGAAGACTTTTTGGTCTTGGGCCTAAGTCTTCATATACGTAAAAACACCTACACTTAGCAGTATTTCAACACCATATCATACAAAACATTTCCCAATACTTTTTCAAATACTTAGACAAATATTTCACCCCAAATTCCAAGTCCCAAAGCTCATCCTGATCTTAAGGATTTTACTCAAGCTTCAAGTCCCATTTCTAATCTTCTTCAAGAATTCTCCAA
Organism: Solanum sejunctum; assembly: GCA_025642045.1. Classification (NCBI taxonomy): domain Eukaryota; kingdom Viridiplantae; phylum Streptophyta; class Magnoliopsida; order Solanales; family Solanaceae; genus Solanum; species Solanum sejunctum. The sequence goes on from JAOTQJ010153334.1 coordinate 92,840, forward strand.
AGTCAAGGTATGTGGGTTTCAAACATTGGGTTATTTCACCTATGGTTCCCAAGCTCCTTTTTACCTAAAATGCATGATTTCAAGTTGATTTACTTATAGGACTTACTTATTATGAATTAGACTATGAACTATGTTGGGGTTTCATGAAATTGTGACTATTTTAGCATGTTTTGAGCTACGAATCTTTAATCTATCTTGAGAATTGATGAAGGTTTTTGATGTATGTTTCAATATTGTATTACTAAGTGTTGGGAGTTGTTTTACATTGAATTTTCTTGCATGATTTCACTCTTAAATTGCATGGTTTTACACTTGCACTACACATCTACCAAGTATTTGATAAAATGTTTGGGTATGATTTTTTGAGGACTTGAAGGTCCAATGCATGTCTTATGAGTTGACTTTATGATGATGAAAGGAATGTATGTATATGATATTCTCCTATATCATGTTGGGAATTGACCATGCCTCACTCGGGGGTTATGATCTCAAGTAACCATGTCGAGGGGTTTGTACCTTGATAACCATGTTGAGGGGTTGGTACATTGATAACCATGTCGAGGAGTTTGTACCTTGATAACTAGGTTGAAGTCTTGGTACCTCAATCACCATGGGTGGTAGGATGAGATGATCCACCAACTAATCGAGGGGTTTGTACCTTGATAATTGGGTTGAGGGTTTGGTACCTCAATCACCATGAGTGGTAGGGTGAGATGATCCACCAACCAATTGAGGGGTTGGTATCTCAATAGACTATGAATTCTATAATGATGGTTTCTTCTTGCACATGTATTATGTTCTATGTAAGCATGATTTACTTTAAGCATCTTCCATGTATGCCATATTGCTACAAGCTTATTCATAGCTTATGTTATACATTTTGATTATGTTACTTATCTCTTGTTGCATTGTATCCTAAATACTTAGTACACTCAAACGTACTTATACATACTCTATGCCTACATGATTTCACCATGTAGGAACCAGATCACCACTTGAGCATCTTCCTCCATGTGGCTAGTACGATTTCTCTCAAGCTTGTTGGTGACTCCTCCATTCCGTGGACAATGTCTATGATATTATGCTATGTACTAAAACTATCTTTATTTTGTGTATGTATTGATTTTGCATGCCATATTCCTACAAGCTTATTCATTGCCTATGTTATGCATTTCGATTATGTTACTTATCTCTTGTTGCATTGTATCCTACTTACTTAGAACATTCAAATGTACTAATGCATACTCTATGCCTACATGATTTCACCATGTATGAACTGGAGCCCCCACTTGAGCATCTTCCTCCACGTGGCTAGTATGATTTCTCTCAAGCTTGTTGATGAGTCCTCCATTCCGGGGACAATGTCTATGATCTTATGATATGTACTAAAACTATCTTTCTTTTGTGTATGTATTGACTATGAAGCATTTTGGCCCTTGTTCTATCTATGTTTTAGAGGTGTTGCTGGACATGTTATATATTGAGCCCTGACTCTCTTGTTTTGATGTTTATGTTATGAAAGCTTCCCTTTAGCCCATTTAGCCCTTATTTCTAATCTAATTATGTTGTTTGATTGCTTCCATGACCAATAATGTGTAATGATATGCCAAAAGGCTTGATTGGGGTCCTTTTGGGTTCCCCATTCGTCGTGTCATGTCTAGAACCTAGGCTTAGGTCATGACAAACTTGGTATTAGAGCCCTAGGTCATTAATAGTCCTCCGTATCTAACACACTGCATCAATTAGAGTCTTATTCGTGGTTATGTTGTGCACCACAACTATGATTAAGAGGCCATGAGATATTTTAGGAAATGTTTCCCTTCTTCTAGCTCTATGCCGTGCTATAGAAGTTAAGGTAAGGTTTGTCCCCTCCAACAATTATTCTTTGCTATGCTAGATCATGCCTAACACAAGAGGAAGAAGAGCCCGCACACCCGAGGAGCAACCAACTCATGGAGAGTTCCAAGAAGCTCTCACCTAGCTTGCACAAGTTGTGGCCAATCAAGCCAATCAAGAGTCCCAAGCCCCCATGCTCCTACTCTGACATCTTAGGTGAGAGACTTCATGAGGATGCACCCACCAAAATTCTGTGGGTCTATGGTAGATGAGGACCTTCAAGAGTTCATTGATGAGGTTTACAAGGTATTGGCAATCATAGGTGTTAGATTGGAAGAGAAAATGGAGTTGGTGGCCTTCCAACTCAAAAGAGTTGCCCAAATATGGTTTAATCAATGGAAGGAGGAGAAGGGAATCAATAATGTGGTTCTATGAGAGGAGTTTTAGGCGGCTTTCCTCAACCGGTTCTTCCCTCTTGAGCTTAAGGAGGCCAAATGGTGGATCCCATTAATTTTAAGTAAGAATCTATAAGTGTGAGGGAGTATGCCCTCAAGTTCAACCAACTCTAAAAATATTCTCCACACTTGGTTGCCAACTCAAGGTCTAAAATGAATAAATTTGTGATGGGTGTTTCCAATTTGGTGAGTAAGGAATATTGGTCCGTTATGTTCATTAATGACATAGGTTTGTCCCGTTTGATGAGCTATGTTGAACAAATGCAGGAGAAAAAGTTGAGGAACAGGAATAATGGGCTAAGAGGGCCCGTTTTGAGGAAAAAAATCCAAGGTCAAAAAGGTGGTCGGTTCTATCATGGCCAATGGTCTTCTCATGCTTCTAATAGGGGGTTTGCCAATGACTTTCCAATGGCCTAAGGGGTTGTTGGTTGGTTCCTAACAGTGTGTACTCAAAATGTGGTAGGGGTCATGGGGGGCCATGTTTGAAGGACACAAATACATGTTATGGATTCTGGGAAGTGGGTCACAAAAAAATTGATTGTCCTTATAACCACAACAAGGGTAGAGGTTCGTTCACAAGGTGCTAATGTGGTTCCTTTGGGTAGAGGAGATCAACAAGGTGGTACCCCAAGGCACAATCAATTTTATGCTTTCCATGGGATTCAAGGGGTTGATAAGGTGCCCAATGTCATCACGAGTATGTTAAAGTCTTTGATTTTGATGTGTATGCATTGATTGACCCAGGTGCTCCTCTTATTATTGTTACTCCTCTTATTGCCAAAATGTTTCATATTGAGCCAAAATTGTTGTATGAATTTTATGAGGTGTCTACTCCTATTGGTACATCTATTGTTGTTAGAAAGGTCTATAGAAATTGTCCCATTTGCATCTTGCATAAAATATTATATTGTGATCTTATTGAGTTGGATATGGTTGATTTTGATGTCATTCTTGGAATGGATTGGTTGCATGCATACTATGCCTCCATTGATTATAGAACCCATAGGGTCAAATTCCAATTCAAAATGAACCCATTCTTGAGTGGGAGAGTCATGATGTGGTGGTCAAGGGTAGGTTCATCTCTTGCACTAAAGCCTATAAGTTGATCTCTAGGGGAGTCTCTATTATCCTGTGAGGGTTAGGGATGCAAAGTCCAAAGTCCTTCCCATAGAGTCAATTCTGATGGTAAATGAGTTCCTTGATATCTTTCTAAATGACCTTCCCAGTGTTTCTCTCGAAAGAAAAATAGACTTTAGTATAGACCTCCTCCCCAATACCCAACCCATTTCTATTCCCTCTTACCGTATGGCATTGGAGGAGTTAACGGAGTTGAAGGAGTAATTGAGGGACTTATTGGAGAAGGGTTTTATTAGTCCTAGCCAAGACACTTCCTGGGCTCACCCTCATGATAATAAGTATTAAAAATAAAGGAGTCTCAACATAGCATGAATAAAATAGATATTGTCCTCGAAGTTGAGGACACACTAAAAGCTTTCTTAAAGAATCGAACTAGCTATGTGGAGGAGGATGGTCGATAGGAGCTTCGGTCCCTACATGATAATATCATGTAGGAATAGAGTATGCGTTAATACTTGGAATGTACTATGATAAATGCTTGTAATAAAACATGTATGTAAAATATTTAACTTGCATAATATATCATACATATGTGGGAGGAGACCTTAGATAACATAGACCATGTGAGCTACTATTTGGAATCCAAGGCATGACACCCCTTCGACTAGGTGATCGAGACATGACACCCCCTCGACCCTTGTGGTTGACTTGACAAGGTAGAACAAATATGATAACATGAACTAGATGGATCCACTAGTAAAGCCCATTTAGGAAAAATAAAACAATCTTATGATGGCATAGAGTTTAGAGACTAAAGACTTTATGTAAGGACCACTTGCTTCGAGCTCTACCTTAAGCCTCAATCAGTGCTAAGTCTTATCACACAGAATACTTGAAATAATCATAACTTTTATAATAACATGAGTAACTAGTAAGAGACATGATAATGTGACATGATAGCTCATTCACATACTTGATCTCTATTAGCGAGCTTAACTTGAATATAAGGGAAAAATAGTAATCATGCTTGACCCGTTAACTTGACATAAATAGCTCACAAGAGGATAAAATCTTGAAATAGTGATCAACTTGTCATTTGCAACATCATACTTACTTTTCATGAACTTAATACATGCTTGGGAACCCATAATTATCTTGAAATCACTTGACTCGTAAATCACGAAATAATTCATCTTTAACTTGAAAATCCCTGTCAAGTAATTTTGTCAAACACATGATAGGTACATAGACAATTGCTCAAAATCATGCAATTTTGTAGTGTAATGACACAACAGAGTGAAGTCAACCATTTTGGAATCATGCAATTCAACCCACCAACCATAGTAGTAAAAACCCTTAGTGTAGGTGTCTTGAAATCCATCTCAAAAGTTCACGATAGTTCATAGTTTCATAGCTGAAATCATGTATAGCCACAAAAGACATAGATCAAATCATGGAATAATCTTAGAATGGATATTCATGCATAATCAATCAATACTTGATAAAACCCAACATATCTCACATTTAATAAGCATAATAATAGATGCCCATGAAGAATCAACCCATGAAATCATGAATTTTTCATGAAAAGAGAGAGTTGGACTCCATGGGTGAAATAGCCCATGGATGAAGACCCACATACCTTAAACCTTGAACTTCTTGGGGTAAACTTGAAGGAGACTTGAAGCTTTGATTGGGTCCATGGAATCCAAAGTTATTCTTGAGATCCTTCAATTTGAATGGGATTTTGGATAAGGTCTTGCAGAGTTTTAGAGAGCATTTTGTGAGTTCTAGAGTTGAAAAATGGCTAACTATAGAGGATTTCAAGTTTAAAAGGCTATTGGGTTTTAATCCAATGCTCTTAGATAAAATATGGAAAATAGGGAAAACTTTACACTAGTCTACATCTAGTCTGCGACGTAGACCAAATGCGGAGGACAAATTGTGCTCGTCTGCGTCCAGGCCGCATCTCGTTGGGGCATAAATGCACACTAGAAATTATTAATTAGCCAAAATTATTTTTCGTTAAAGGTCTTCTAAAATTTGAGTTTGACCTATTTCCCACTAAATTTTTCCCCCTGATCAAGAATATGAAGTCGAATTTCCTAAATCATGCATGATTTTTTAGATATTAGGAAAGTACGATTATGGGACATTTCAAAACACATGAGGGATGTTTCAACTTGTTCCAAGTATTTGAGTCTTACATGTACCTATTCTTTCTGAAAACCTAATTAACCTAGCCTTATCTAGTGGAAAATCCTAAAATTGGCCCCGGTCTTTCTTTGAGAATTGTGAACCTTGACTGAGGCAAAAAGCATAAGTTAAAGGTGGCTACCAATAATGGACCTGGTTCAGAGGATAGATATTGTGTACTTCACAATAAGCTAAAAGCCTAAGTTGAGGATAGTTGGTTAAGGGTAAAAGCACAAAAATAAGGGGATGAGTTAGGAAGGAGGAGAAAAAAAAAAGAAAAATCATATACCAGGTGCAACAAAAATAAAAGATACCTTAGATTGAGCTAAAAAGCAAAAATAAGCATAAAAACAAGGCAAAAAGTCGAATAATGAGAAGAAACCCCTGACAAAGCTTGAATAAGCAAAAAGGGAGAATAAGATAAAAATGACAGAGTTAGTGAGACAAAAGTAAATAAAAACACAGTTCCAAGGAGGTCCATTAGCCACTATTTTTCTAAAATATTATATCAAAGCCCCTTGAGCCTGCATTACAAGCCTATAAAGTCCTAAAGTGATCCTAGTCTAGTTACTTGAAGGTCTGAGTCATGAATATAGGGGTAAGCCTGCAGTATTAGTCATTATGCATGCATATTTGATGTGAGAGTGAGCGTTTTTGCATAGTCCTAATGTTAAACATGAAACCATCATTGAGTGTTTGATATGGGACTTCTTTGTGTGAGGGCACTTGTATTGCATTGTTAGCATTTGACTTGTTCAGTGATTGTGGACTGTTGATTGCCCCTAGCTTGTCATAGTTGTGTTGTCACATGCACCAGTTTGCACTGGTTGGCTAAATAGCTATCTAATCTTGTTTTGAAAAGTTGGTGTGAGAATCTGAGTTTGAGATGTATATGATGTATGACATTGAGTTGAGGTCTGTGTATTACTATATTGTCTATATAGATTAAGTCATTGGTTGAGGACAAGCAACAATTTTAACTTGAGGGTGTTGATGTGCTACAAAAATATAGCATATTTGATGCTTGAAACTTAGAATTTTGTGTGATCTTAAAGCAATATATGTGGGTTTTATGTGTTTTTGTGTTTAGACTTGCAGGAATATAGGTTAGCCATGATTTGGGGCAAAATTGTAGAAAATTATTAGTTTTTGATGATTTAGGAAGCCCTCTATAGATAATGGATAAAGTTTTATGACAAATTCCAGTGAGAGATGAATTCTAAAGATCAGCTCAATGAGACATGCATACGAGTCGTAGAACATTCTATGAGTCATATTGATAGGTTTCGTGAGGATTTCTAGTGAAAGATACTCTAATGCAGTTGAAGCCTACGGACATAAATCACTTCATGAGTCATCAAAGTGGTGTCATAGAGGAGAAATCCAAAATCTCAAGAGCTGATTATGAGATCTCGACTAGGAGTCGTAGAAGACACTATGAGTCGTAGAGAACTTTCGTGGAGTCTGCCAACCAGTTTTTCTATTTTATTTAGGACTTAATTGTAATTACTATAAATAGTGCTTTTAGGTTATTTTTAAGAGGAGGACATCATTATTCAGTATATTTAGGGTTTGTACTTGAAGAACTCAATACTTAAGAGAGAAGATTAGGAGTAAACACTTGTGGGTAAACTTGATCTTGAAGCTTATGGTTTTCATTCTTCTTGGGCTTGCTTGATGTTAATTCAATTGTATAAGTGCTTAATTATATTTTCTCAATTCATAATTTATTCATCTACATATAGCACGAGTAGTTAAATCAATAACTAGGGTTGTGGGAATCACAAAGAACTAACAAAGTAAACTCCAATAATTTGCAATTCTATGGTTGGGTATATGCATGTATTAATCAATTTTGACCATAATCTAGGTTAGATTTTATATCTTGACAATGACCAATTTAACCTCTAAACAGGAGGTGTAACTTCGGCAACATCAACACTCCTCCTCCTTTGACACGTGGCTAGTTATCATCATTTAAGACTAGTGTTAGTGGTGAGCCCTTAGTTCAGGCCAACATTTCCTTCATGCTTTGTACTATTCATACGAATGTATATTTTTGGATTTTTAAGAATGGGACACTTTTACTTTCTAATTTAACTTAATCTTCTCTATTTGAGGGAAACCAAATCATACCCAGTTCCCATTGACTCATGTTTAGATAGTATGTTTTGAACAATAATGTTTTCATGAGATGTTTCCATTTTATTTAAATGACTTCCCCTAGTCTATATCCCATTTTATTTCCGCACTATGAACATATTTTACCTATGAATACTTGATATGCTAAGATGGCTTTGATGCAGTGCCTATGGGTCTCTCATTATTCGTGTTATGAATAGGCCATAGACCAGGGTCGTGACAGAAAGAATGGGTCCAGGAAGGGATTAGGCATAAAATGACATAGTAAATGACTTAGGTGTGGGAAAACATAAAAATTATCCTTCATTAAAAGTTGTCAGGCATTATCCATGAGCCAAAGCTATGGGTCGTAGATCAAACTACAATCCTAGATTAGGGGTTTTATCCTGGTTACACTTTGAACTCTAGAAATTAGTCTCTAAATCCCATCTACAAACACCATTTTATGGCCTATCGTTCAATGTATAGGTCGTAAAGACACTTCCTAGGACCACCTTAGAATTAGAAAAATTTCTTATCACTAAATGAAACTACGAACACCCTTATATGTCTTGTAAAATTAACTATGGTCCATAAAACCTTTTATCTGGTGACACTCTTTCAAACTTTAGAATCCTAATTTAATCCCAATATGTATACCTTATAAACTCTTCTATGCATCGTAGAACCTCTTTGTGCCATGACTCCAAAATTCAAAAATTTTAGCAAATCTTAACCCATATAAGAGGCCTATTATAGCTCATAAAATAATCTATGATCCATAGAGGGGCTCGTACTCACTTACGCAAGAACCAAATTCTTCACTTCTTTTGGATTCTGACCTTTGAACATATGGGGTTTTACAATATCTCTCCTTTGGGAACAATTGTCCTCGAATGTGCTAAACACAAGCTTGGAAGGAGTAAAAAAGTAGCTAACAACCCAGCATGAATGCAAAATGCAACTAAAATATCATTGTCATATAAATTTAAATTTCATACAATAGATACCATTCAAATGCAATCTCATAGGCATGTATGCATGCATCATAAAATGAAAAACTAAAATGTAAGAAAGTTGAGGTCTTCGGGTAAGGGAAAATTTCCCTTTCTTACCTAAGTGAACCACACCTTTCATGGTTTAAAACTTCAAGTATAGCCAATCATTGATATTGAACTCAATATCCTCTTTCTAACATCAAAGTATGATATTTGACGACTTTAATCCATCTGTAATTTCTCCCGTATGAGTCTGACCTTCTCCATGGCATATAAAACTATGTCAGATCCAATCAATGCTATTTCACCAACCTCAAACAAATCTATTAGAGACCTACATTGCCTCCCATATAAGGCTTCAAAATGTGCCATTTCAATGCCCGAATGATAGCTATTCTTGTGTAAGGATCCAAACCTCAGGATGTCATAACAATGCTTAAAAATTATATTTCCAAATCCTTTTGACCATGGTGCTTCTCTAGTGTCACCTCCACGAGCTGTAGAGGGAGCCTTGGGGTGACTTTTTGATATTTGTGTGTCTTCTTATGGGTTCAATGAAGGATTAAAGGCATGTGGACCTCCACAGAGAGCTTCACGATTTGTGGTCCTCACCACTGGCCGTGAAAATGGCTCCTGGGAGGTGCACTTAGCTTGATAGGAACTGTGTGTCTAAGAATGCCACCATAGGCACCTTGTATGGGTCATTCAACCCACCACAACTTGCGGTGGGGTCTTATGAAGGTCTAGTCCCTGAAATATTCTAATGTATTAAGGTATCGTCTCGACGAAGAGGCACCTTTCATGAACACTTGTACGGTCCACGGAGCTCTGTACGCCTCATAAAGAGCTTTAATGGAGATGCTCAAGTTATTATTCAAGGTCCTTTCATTTGGGGCTATTTGTTTTAACCTCCTAAATCAGTTTCATGACTTCTATATCACTCCATGCACTCCATAACACTTAGTTCTTTATTAACTCATTCAGAATGCTTTTTGTATCCCCATTCCAAGACTAATCATAGAGCCTTATAGATCAAGCTAGATTCACTTTTAAGCCTTCAATCCAAGCTTATATCTATGGTTTAGCGTCAGCATGGGTCTACTTTATCAACCCAAGTTCAAACGAATTCCATTTGCTAAGCTTTATCTCATATTTCTTAGCACAAAAAGAATTGGGTGGTCTATGACCGGCCAAATTGAAACTCTTTGGATTAGCTTTCCAATGCATCTAGTTTCACCCTAAGTTTGGAGTAAGAAGTTATGCCCATTTTTGTAGAACCCATCAGTGCTTGAAAAGTGCACTTTCATGAACCGTGAAAAGCTTCACGGCCATGAAGCCGTTGGTGATAATTTCTGGATCAAATTCTAAGCTTATTTTGTTGAGGTATTTTTGATATTTTAGGACATCCTCAAGGCTTTTTATGACCTTTATAACCCCTTTTACACTCCTAAACATCTCCTGTACCAATTCTATCCTCTCATTCAAGCTTTACACTTAGTTTATTTCATTATTCTTAAAACTTTTTCTACGACTCACGGATTCAAGGATTCAAGGGAGGATTCAATTGGAGTTTTCATTTCAAGTTAAATTCTACTCAAACTTATCTTCCTAAGTAAGGTGCATGGAATTCATGCATGATCCCTTTTAATCATGAAGACTCCAAAGATTTCTTACTTCCTAATTATGAATTTAAAGTTCACTTTGAATATGGATCTTTTAAAATTAGTAGTGATTTGATTAAATTAAGATATGGGTTATATTTAATTGATGTTTTTAAAGTGCTTTAGCTCTTTTATGTTGAATTGCATTGATATTATGAAGGTTTGAATATTCATGTCCTTTTAAATGTTGAATCTTTGCATGGGTAATTTCAAGTATGTCACTCCTAGGATTGGCACATGATAGAGATGGTATCAAAATGCTATGTTTATAAATAGTCCTCAGAGTCCAACATGCCATATCAAGTAGAGTCTTATTCATGGGTGTGAAGTGCACTACATCTATGGGTAGGAGGCTACTAGGCATTTTAGAAAATGTTTTATTTTTTCATAATTCATATCATTCCATAGAATGTGTCTTAAGATTTCTTATCTCTATCCCTCCCTGCTGAAAAGGGAGAGTTACTTTGGGACTGTAATGAATCCAGGCAAGGAAGATTTGGTAATTGATCATATAGATGAGTTTAAAATGGAGTAGGTAAGGGATGTACACCTCTAGCAAGATTGAGGGTTGGGTTGATGGAATCCAATGATGTGGCATTCATGATCAAAATGGGGCTGGATCTTCTATGGTTATTGATGCCAAAGAAAAACAAGGCTTGGACCCATCATTGGTTTAGTTAAAAGGATTGGTTGTTGAAAGAAAGATGAGGGTTTTCTCCCAAAAGGGAGATAGTGTAATTTGGTACCAAGGTCGATTGTGTGTTTTGGATGTTGATGGTCTTAGGGAGGTAATTATGGGTGAAGCCCATAACTCTCTTTATTTTGTACATTTGGGATCCACCAAGATGTATTGATATTTGAGGGAAATGTATTGGTGATATGGTGTTAATAAAGACATAGCTAGATTTGTATCTGAATGCTCTAATTTCTAACAAGTAAAGGTGGAATATCAAAGGCCCTATTGTTTTGCCTAAGACATTGAAATTCCTCCTTGGAAATGAAAGAAATGTGAATATAGAATTTGTGATAGGGTTGCCCCATATCCAGAAGCAATTTGACTTAATATGGGTAATTGTTGAAAGAATGACCAAATCGGCTTACTTCTTATCAGTTAAGATTACTTACAATGCTGAGACCTATGTCAAGTAATATCATTAGGAGTTGGTTAAACTGCATGGTGTGGCTATATCTATTATCTTGGATTGTGGTGCCCAATTTACTTCTCAATTTTGGAAATTATTTCAAAATGGCTTGGTACGAAGGTGAAGCTATGTACCAATTTTCTTCCTTAAACTGGTGGACAAGCAAAAAGGACAGTTCAAACCTTGGAGGGCATGTTGAGGGATTTTGTATTGGAATTCAAAGGGGAATTGGGATGATCATCTACCACACATTGAGTTTACATACAATAATAGTTATCATGCTAGCATCGGAATGGCAGCATTTGGAGCTTTGTATTAGTGAATGTGTTGATACCTGATGAAATGGGTTAGGTTAGGTGAGATGGCATCGGTTGACCCAGACTTGGTGTTGGAGGCTATGGGAAAGGTAAAGTTGATTTGAACAAGGTTAAATACGGCTCAAAGTCATCAAAAGTCTTATTTAGATATTAGAAAGAGGGACCTCGAGTTTCTTGTCAGTGATTGGGTGTATGTGAAAGTTTCTCCTATGAAGGGTGTAATGCATTTTGGTAAGAAGGTAAAGTTAAGTCCAGAGTATATAAGTCATTATGAGATTTTTTTAGTGGATTAGAAAAGTAGCTTATAAGTTGGATTTGCCTTTGGATATAAGTTTTGTTCACCCTGTGTTCTATGTGTCCATGTTAAGGATGCTGATTGGTGAGCCTAGTTCGATTGTGCCTTTGGAAGGTATTGAGGTTAAGAGAACTTAATTTATGAAGAGGTTGCGATTGAAATTTATGATAGTCAAATGGAAAGAATTCCTAACGAGGATATTGCTTTACTTTAAGTGCTTTGTAGGAACCAACATGTTGAAAGTGCTATGTGGGGAGTGGAAAGTGCTATGACGTGACAACACTCCTATCTTTTCCAATATACTCAAGCCTATGGTATTAGGTTCTTCCTATTATAAATATTTCTACTTCTTTCACTCTTATGCTTTCATGACATGACATGCATACATCTGCACCAAAATGATCTAAAAAGATATTTTGACATGAATTTTACTGACTATGATTTTCAGGTGATTAGTATTGCATTGTGTCCTTAAGTTGAGACGTTTCATGATCAAGTTAAGCCTTTGAAGTCATCTTCTACATCATTCGAGGATGAATGTTTCCAAGGGGGAGATGATGTAAGGACTCGGACCTCGGAAGGCCTTAGTGATGCTTAAAATTAGGTTTCCAATGTTTTTAACCAAGGTGCCTCTATAAGGTCACCTCCACGAGCCGTGGAGGGAGCCTTGGGGTGACCTTTGGATATTTATGTATCTTCATATGGCTTCAAGGAAGTATTAAAGGCATGTGGCCCTCCACTGATCCCTTCAGGGTTTGTGGTCCTCACTACTAGCCATGAAAAGGGATCGTGGGAGGTGCCCTTAGGTTGAGAGTAACTGTATGGCTAAGAATGCCACCACGAGTACCTTTTATAGGTCATGTAACCCACCATGTCTCATGGTAGGGTCTCATAAAGGCCTAGTCCCTAAAATTTTATAGCTATCAAAGTACTATCTCGACGATGAGGTACCCTCCACGGATACTTGTGCGGTCCGTGGAGCTCTGTACGACTTCTGAAAAGCTTTCATGGAGATTCCCAAGTTATCTTTCAAGGTCCTTTCATTTGGAGCTATTCCTTTGACCTCCAAAATCAGTTTCATGCTTTCCATATCACTCCATGCGTTCCATAATACTAGGTTCCTCATTTAGTTGTTCAAAACACTTTTCGAGTCCTCCTTCTAAGTTCTAATCATGGAACTTTCAAGCTTAAGCTAAATTCACTTTCAAGCCTTAAATCCAAGCTTCTGTATATGGTTCGGGTTCATCATAAGTCTTCTTCATCAATCCAAGTTCAAAGGAATTACATTGGCTAAGCTTTTCGAATGAACCAATAGAAGGGTAGCTTTAAAAGGTCATATCTCTTTTAGTGCAAAATGAACTAAGTGGGCTACAACCTACCAAATTGAAGCTCTTTGAATTATATTTCCAACACATCTAGTTTCACCCAATCCTGGGTTGGAGTAAGAAGTTATGCCCATTTTTATAGAACCTATCGGTGTTGAAATAGTGCACTTTCATGAACCGTGAAAAGCTTCACGACCTGTGAAGCCACCCATGGTAATTTTCGGATAAAATTCAAAGGCTCATTTTATTGAGGTACGTTTTTATATTTTGGCCCATTCCCAAGGCCTTTTAGGAACTTTACACCCCTCTTTACACTCCTAAACATCTTCTATACTAATTCTAACGTCTCATTCAAGCTTTACACTTAGTTAATTTCATTACTCTTAAGACTTTCTCTCCAAGTTACTCATTGAAGAATTCAAGCTAGTATTCAATTGGGGTTTCCATTTCAAGCTAGATTCTTCATAAACTCATCTTCCTAAGGAATATATGTGGGGTGATTCATGACCCCTTTCAATCATAAAGACCCCAAAGATTTCTTACTTCTTAATTTATGAATTTCTAGCTCACTTTGAATATGGGTCTTTTAAATTAGTGTTAATTTGATTAAATTGAGATATGGGTTGTATTTATTTGATGTTTCTAAAGTAATTTAACATCTATTATGTTCAAATGCATTGATAGTATGAGGTTTAAATATTCACTTCTCTTTAAATGTTGAATCTATGCACGTGTAATTTCAAGTACACTTTAATTGATGATTTCTTATAAGGACACGGACTTTGTAAGACCTTAATGGTGAATGAAAATTTTGTTTTGGAAAGTTTTTGACCAAAGTGACACCACAAGATCACCTCACGGGTTGTGGGCAGTCCACGAACTATGTAGAGAAGTCTTGAGGTGGCCCTTGGCCTTGTGTGTAGAGTGCTTGGGCTTAAGGTGGAGTTCAAGATTAAGGCATCTTTATTTAGCCATTCACGGCTTGTGTAACACCTCAGTAGCTATGTGATGGTTTGTGAAATGAGCCTTGGGCTTTTAAAATCATATGTTTGACTAAGGGACTTCACACACGAAACCCCTATATGGGTCGTGTGGCATCACACGGGTCGTATGGCATCACACGGGTCGTATGATGGCCTGTAAGGATGTCGGACTAAAACTTTTTCAATTATGGAAACACCTTCTTAGAACTTAGCCAGTGAACATTTTCTCTACATAAGGTCTCACGGACAATCATATGTTCCGTGTGGCATCACACGATCCCTGAGACTTCATTGCGGGACCCTTAGCAACTTTTTGAAGATTGTTTTATTAATGACTTTCTCGTAATTTGGTTACTCCTTAGGGTCATTTGACTTTCTAACCTATCCTAAACGCTATGAAAAGACCTATAATCCTCTATTCCTTTTCAAATGCATTTCATACACTAAGAATATTCAAATTTCCCTTATCTAAAAAGACTCCTCTCAAGTGAACCATTGGAGATTAGCTTGTAGCATAAATATGTCACCCAAGTTATACCTCCTTTTAGAGGATAAAGTACTCGTTGTCAAGATTTAACCTAACCAAGGTTAGGTCAAACCCAAAGGAATACGTAGACTCAAAGGAAATTTATCAATAAGCAATTCAAGTAATTAACCAACTCAATTACCTAAAAAGGGGGGGTTACAGTATTCAACAAAGAGATAATCAATAATGGAGATCAACTAGGATATTGTGTTCACCATGATTCCCTAACTTACTATCCCTAGATAAACCAATTCATATCAAGTGTATATCATCCAGGATGGTAATTTAAGTTCACCAAACCTTTTAGTCTAGGTGAGAGGTGAATTTCACTATGTGACTTAGGCCATCTCCATAGTGTGCAATACTAACCATTACCTATAGTCCCAGTCAAGATCCCCTAGGTTAGTTTGGTAGATTAAATGAGAACATATCATGAAATCCTGTTAATTGATCTCTTTTCCTATTTATTACCACCTGGATCGAGAAGGTAACACTAGGCAAGTTCTAATATTAGCCACAACTAGAAAACATGCAAAATAAAGACAATTGATTAATACATGGAAATACCCAATCAAAGAATTGCAAAATATATGGGCCTACTTTGTTAGATCTTCATGGTTCCACAATCCTGGTTGTGAATTTAGCTACTCATATGAACTGAGAAAATATAATTAAACACTTACCCAATTAAATTGAGAATCAAGCAAATCCAATATTGTTTGAGAATCATAAAATGTAAGATCAAATAATTCACAACTATATTCTCCTCCAAATATTGACATCTCCAAGTAAAAAACTCTAAAAGTATTCTCTAATGACGTAGTGTCTTCTACGAGTCATATTGGATCTTGGACTTCACGTACAAAAAACTTTTTCATGACTCATAAACATATTTAAGAATCGTATTGACCTCTTGTAGACTTCAACTGCTTCAATCGGTCCTTCACTAGAAATCTTCACAAGACCCATCTATATAACCTGTGGAGTGCTCTACGACTCGCATAAAGGTCTTATATAGCTGAACTTCAAATCTCATCCTTTACTGGAAATCTTAATGAAACCCACTCTACTACTCGTAGAATGCTCTATGACTCATAGAGGGTCTCATAAACCATCAATAATATACCAACCTACTATCCTGCAAATCTTATCACAAAGACATATAAAAACCATAAATGCCACATTTGGGAACACACATAATCCTAAGTTTTAGGCATCAGAAATGTTATAGACAGCACATCATCACCTTCAACTTAAAATTGTTGTTTATCCTCAAGCGACGAATCAATCTATATAGACAATATAATAGTTCATAGACCTCAACTCCATGGCATACATCACACACAATTCAAACTTAGATACCCACACAGACTTTTCAAAACAAGATCAGATGGCTATTTTGCAAACCAAAGCACACTGGTGCATGTGACAACACAACTATGACAAGCAAGGGAATATCAATTGTGCACAAACACTGAACAAATTATGTGCTAACAATGCAATACAAGTGCCCTTACAGAAAGAAGTCCCATTTTTGACACTCATTGATGATTTCATATTTAGCTTTGGAGCTGTGCAAAAACACTCACTTTTATAAAAGATGAATTGCATGATGACTAATACCATAGTCTTGTCCTTATACTCATGGCTTAGACCTTTCAACCAACTCGACTAGAATCACTTTAGGAATTTCTAGGCTTGTAACATAGGCTCATGGGGCTTTGGTATGATATTTTGAAAAAATAGTGACTAATGGCCCTTTTTGAAACTATGTTTTCCACACTTTTGGCTCACCAACTTTACTATTTTCACATTATTCTCCCTTTTTCCTCATTCAAGCCTTTTCAGGTGCTTTCTTATTATTTTTTAGCTTTTGTGTTATATTTACACTTCATTTTGCTTTTTTAGCTTAATCTAAGGCATCTTTCATTTTTCTTACAGCTGATACATGCTTTTTCTTCTTTTTCTCCTCTTTCCTAACCTACTTCCTTATTTTTGTGCCTTTACGCCAACCACCCTCAACTTATGCTTTTATCTTTAGTGAAGTACACAATATCTATTCCCCAATCCAGGGCCACTTTTTCCAGTCACTCTCAACTTAGGCTTTTTGTCTAAGTCAACTAGAATATTGCATGCAGGATGGCAACTTAAGTTCACAAAACCCTATGGTCCAAGTGAGCTGTGAATTTTACTATATGACTTGGCCCATCTCCATAGTGTGCAATACTAACCATCACCTACAATCCTAGCCAACCTCCCCTTGATCTAGTTCGGTTGATTAGATAAGAAAACATCATCAAATCTTATTAATCAATCTCTTTTCCTATTCATTACCACCTGGATCGGGAAGGTAATAATAGGTAAGTTCTAATATTAGCTACTACTAGAAATAATGCAAAATGAAGAGAATTGATTAAATACATGAAAATACCCAATCAAAAAACTTGCAAAATATCCAAGTTTACTTTGTTAGATCTTCATGGTTCCCAAAACCCTAGTTGTAGATTTAGCTACTCATGTTATGGGTAGATGAAGATATTATGAATTGAGAAAATATAATTAAAAACTTATCCAATTGAATTGAGAATCAAGCAAATCCAATATTGATTGAGAATCATAAGATGTAAGATCAAATTAATTCACAAGTGTATTCTCCTCCAAATATTGAGGTCTCCAAGTGAAAAATCCTAAAAATACTCTCTTATGATGTTCTCTACTATACTTCCCTGAAAAATAACCTAAAAAGTACTATTTATAGTAACTACAATTAAGTCCTAAAAAATTAGAAAAACTGGTCATTGACTTTCTACGAAACCTATTTATAACTCGTAGGGTCTTCTATGAATCGCAATCGAGGCCTCATGATCATATTTTGATATCTTGGACTTCACTTCCATGAGACATCTTTATGACTCGTAAACTTATTTATGAATCGTATTGACCTCTCGTAGACTTCAACTCTTCAGCTGATCCTTCACTGGAAATCTTCATGAAACTTATCTATACGACCTGTAGAATGCTCAATGACTCATATAGATGTCTCGTATAGCTAAACTTTAAATCTCATCCTTTATCAGAAATCTTAACGAAATCCACTCTACGACTTGTAGAATGCGCTATGACTCGTAGAGGGTCTCGTAAACCATCAAAAACTTGAAATCTGCTGCAATTTAGTCCCAAAGTCATGCTAAACTGCTTTCTTGTAAAACTAAACATAAAAGCACATAAAAACCATGAATATCGCCTTTGGGAACACACAAAATCCTAAGTTTTAGGCATAAAAAGACTTTAATTTTGACAACACATCACTTACGGAAGGACCTACTTCTTCAATCAGTTTCTTCTTTATTTTAGTTGGTTATCTAAGGTACGTGGGATTAATTTGTTTTCCCTTTTAGCCATTGTGTCCCCAAAATCTTTTACTCTTTGATTTATGAAATTAACCTTACTTTGAATATGAGTCTTCTGAATTATTATTTATTTGATTCAATTGAGATATAGATTATGTTTAATTGATATTTTAAATGTGATTTAATCCCTAATATGTTGAATTGCATTGATATTATGAAGATTTGTATATGTGTGTCCCTTTTAAGTGTTGATTTAAGCATTGGTAATCTAAAGTATGATTAAAATGTGAATTTATTCATGGATTTACTTGAATTTTATATTATATTATTGATTTAAGATTGAATCTCTTTTCCATGTGCTATTCTCTCATCATTCATGGCATATGCACACATGAGCGTTGGTTTTCATAAAGATTATGAAGTTGGTTATGACCCAAATATGTTTATATGATTTTGATAAAAGTATGGTTATCACTAGAATATGATCACATAAACATCTATGATATGGCTCTTTGAGCAACTCTGGGTGTTTAAACCATTTTGATATATGTGAATGAGCTATTCGTTTGTATGAATGTATGAATGAAAGTATGATTTAGCTTTTGAGCCCAAGTATACATGATTATGAAGAATATTTAGCTTTTAAGACCTAGAATGCAATGAAATGATTTGAAAGGACTGATGCCCATTTTGAAAAGCATGTATATATATGTATTCTTGTGGGAATGATCTAGAACTGAGATGATTTATGGGATAGGGGCTATCTCCAAAGGTCCAGTACTCAAGTCCCAAAACTATGTGCCAACATAGTATTTATGCCTCTTTAAGTGATGGTTATGATATGATATGGAAATCCTTCTAAAATGACTGAGTCATAAAAAAGGTGGTCATCAAACCAAAATGAAGGGATCATAAGTTGTGATGTAGATTACTTTTGCCAAGTAATCTTCTAGAAGCCAATGAGAGGCTTTAGTTGGGCAAATTTCATGTAATAGCTTGCATAAGTTTGAGACATCGATTATGGTACCATCCCCTCTATGTTGAAGTATTTCGGCATTGCATGTATTATGAATTTTATGGCATATTGATATATTACTCTTTCTTGTGTATATGTTTCTTTCTATATATGTGTCATTGCCATCTAATATTGAATACAGGTTTGATGAGTTCATTTCCATTGTATGTCTGCATACTTAGTACATCTAAACATACTAACAATACTCTTTGCCTCCATAATCTAACCATATAGGGATCGGAGACTATCTTCGTCCATATTTTGACAGTTAGCTCAAATTGTGAAAGTTTTTGTGGTGAGTCCTATCATTCAAGGACAAGTCATCATCTATTTACCTATTATGTTTTTTCCTCTTATGTTTTATTTACTTTGACGATGAACCTGAGATTCTCCGTTCTCAGAGAAAGGGCCTTTAACTAAAGTAAAAGATTACTTCATTGACCTTCATCCTATTCTATGACGTGGAGGCATTTTGGACAAAATGTTAACTCTTGTATGGATTTTTGTTATGTCTTGCTATTTGCTTATGGAGATTATGATTATGGATATCTAATGAATGTTGTTAATATGATGATTTGCTTATGAAGAGATGTGGATATGTGGAAAGTCCTAAGTCCCATTCTATCCCCATAGTGTGAGTCACACCTACCCGCCTCTTAGATATTATGTGCTATGTGCTATGTGCTATGTGCTATATGGATCATACTGTTCCCTATCCCTATGACATTCCCGTATCATGTGTGGTACTTTCTCATTCCTTAGAACTATGTGTTAATAATTCATTATGTGCTTCCAAATTGATGATGTGAAGTTAGATACTTTAAGGCTTTTCTGGGAACTTTTAGGCCCCGATTTGCCATATCACTCCTAGACCCAAGGTCCAGGTCATGACAAGCTTGGTATTATATCACTAAGTTTATAAATGTTCCTTTGGTCCCATATGCTACGTTGAGTAGAGTCCTATTCATGGGTGTGAAGTGCACCATACCTATGAGGAGGTTATGATGGCGTTCTAGGAATTGTCTCACTTCTTCTGGCCTTTTGCCATGCTTGGATCGTGTATTAAGACTTCCTAACCTTGATGATGTCCTTGCTATATTATAGAAGATGCCTTCACGAAGATACCCTCTACTAAGATAGGCCCCGATTCATAATGACCAAGTCCCTCAAGAGCCTATGGGAGAGTCAGTCACTTAGGGTGCATTATGCACTACTATTTCCATGCTTGCCCAAGTGGTGACCAACCATGATAGGAAGTCTAATCCTCCTCCTCATGTTCCCACGATGGCTGCTAGAGTCAGAGATTTTACCTGGATGAATCCTCTAGAGTTTTATGGATCAAAAGTTGATGACGATGCTCAACATTTCATTGATGAACTCTATAAGATATTGACTATTATGGGAGTGACTTCAAAGGAGAAAGATGAGCTAGTTGCTTATCAGTTGAAGGATGTGGCTCAAGTATGGTACACCTAATGGTTGGTGGAGAGGGTCTACGGTGATGGGGTTAATTGGGAAGAGTTTAAATTTTTCTTTCTAGATTGATTCTTTCCTATTGAGCTTAAAGAGGCAAAAATGATTGAATTCATCAACCTCAAATAGGGTTGTATGAGTGTGAGGGACTATGCACTTAAGTTCATAAAAGCTCTCAAATTATGCTCCTATTCTAGTGGTAAACCCTGTGCAAGAATGTACAATTTTATTTCTGGGATCTTTGATATTGATTGTGAAAGAATGTCATATGGATATGCTTATTCAAGATATGGACATATCTTAACTCATGACTTATGGTGAAAAGATTGAAGGGGAAAAGCTCAAGGAACAGAGGATGAATGATTCTGTGAGGACCCGTTATGATGGTGGGGTCTCCAACTCTAAGGTTGCTAGTGGTTATAGTCATTTCTAATAGGGCCAAGGTTCTAATGTAAGGTTTGATAATTGTCACAACACAAGCCTAAGTCCTAGATGTGACATAGCGAATGGGAACCCGAAAGGACCCCAAATAAGCCTCTTAGCATATCAATCAAACATCCTTGGTTGCGAAACCAAAGTAAACAATAACAAGAGACATAATAAAAGGGAAGCGGGACTAAGGGAAATCTTAATATTCATAAAAGCTTAAAGAATCAAGCTCATAGCATAAGTACATCATAATATCCAACAACACCTCTAACATAGAAGGGATGGGGGGCCAAGACGCTCTCCGATCTCACCCTCATAATAACAAGTGTTCAATATAAAGAAGTCTCAAAATAACAAGAGTAATGTAGATAGTATCCTCGGACATAAGGACTCACAAAAGCTTATCTTCGAAGTATCAACTAGCCACATGGAGGATGATCAAAAGGTGCTCCGGTACCTACATGGTAATTTCATGTAGGCATAGAGTATGCATTAGTATATTTGAATGTACTAAGTAAGCGGGATGCAATGCAACAAGACATAAGCCAATATAGTCAAATGCATAGTCATAAGTAATAGATATATAATCTTAACATGGCATGCATGATCAATGCTCATAATAAAACATGCTTGTAACTCATTCATCTTGCAAAATATATATATTATACATATATATGGGAAGCGACCTCAACCGACATAGACCAAGTAGCTACAACTTGGAATCCAAGGCATGACACCCATTCAGTAAGGTGGAAGAAGCATGACAACTCCCCGTCTTGGTGTGGTCTACTTGCCAAGGCAAATGAAACATGATAACATGACTAGATGGATCCACAAGTATAGCAAGGGTAATAATTATAATCCTGTGGTGGCACATAGATTAGAGACAAAAAACTTAATATAAGGACCCCTTGAGTCAAGCCCCAGCCTCAATCGGTGCTAAGTCAAATCCCACGGAGTACTTGAAATAATCATAACTTGTATAACTTGTAAGAAACATGGAAACATGACACGAATAGCTCTTGAAACATTCTTGACCTCTAATTGTTAGCCTAACTTGAAATATGAGAGTTGATCATAATCGTACATCAACCTTTGCATTAAC
The DNA here is from genome assembly GCA_025642045.1 of Solanum sejunctum. Lineage (NCBI taxonomy): Eukaryota > Viridiplantae > Streptophyta > Magnoliopsida > Solanales > Solanaceae > Solanum > Solanum sejunctum. The sequence continues at coordinate 115,144 of JAOTQJ010153334.1, forward strand.
ATGAATGGCTCACAAGAGGTAAAGAAACTCTAAATAGGGCTTGGTATGTAGCTTGTAAAATCATAGATAATTTTCATGAATTCAATACATACTTGAAAGCCCTTTATCATCATATAGTCACTTGATTTGTAAATCATGAAACCGATGATCAATAAATTCAGAATTCTTGATTTGACATTTTATCAAACACTTGGTGGGTTCATGGTACTAGTACAAAATCATGCAGTTCAAGAGTAAAATAAGATGAGAAAACTTAATGCAAACCAACCCACCATCATGTAGTAAAATGCTCATGTAGGATACCTTGAAATCCATCATCAAAACTCATATTAGATCATAGTGTCATAACTCAAATATGCATACTCTCAATAGATATAATCAAATCATAGTATAAGCTTGAAATAGATAGTTATGCATAATCAATCAATATTTCATAAAACTCCAACATGATTCATGGTCATAATTCATAATAACAGATACCTATAGGTAATACAACTTGAAAGCATACAATTTTCATGAAAAGGAAGATTGGGCTCCATGGGTGAAAGGACCCAACGGATGAAACCCACATACCCCAAACTTGGGTTTTGTTAAAATGAGCTTGAAGGAAACTTAGAGCTTTAAGTGAATCCTTGAGTTCCAAAGTTAAGGTTGAAGTCCTTGAACTTGGAATGAGATATTTGGTTAAGTCTTGGAGAGATTTTTGAGAGGGTCTTGAGTGATATAGAGTTGAAAAATGGTTAAGTATAGGCATTTTCATGTTTTAGTGGGATGAGGCTATAACCCCAAGACCCTTGGGTGCAAAAGAAAACCAAGGAAAATTTTGTACTGGTTCTTGTCTGGTCCACGATGCAGACCTAACATGAAAGACATTTTTACACTGCTCCGCACCCCTGGCGTGATGCGCTAGGGGCACGGATGCTCTCTAGAATTCATAAATTAGCAAAAATTAATTTTCGCCTTGGGTCCACTAAAATCTGAGTTATACTTATTTCCCGCTCAATTTTGCCCCCTTATCGAGAATATGAAGTTGGATTTTAAAATCACACACGAATTTTGAGATATATGGAGATTATGATTATGAGCATTCCGAAGAACATTTTGGGGGCATTTCAATATCTCCCCCTTAGGAACGTTTGTCCCCGAATGTCAAATAAACATGCATAAGAGAAGTAATCATGAAGATTTCAACCCGACATGAATGCAGCAATGCACTTAAAGATCATTTTCAAAAAACTCAACATGAAAATCAAAAATCACAATAAACTTACCATTATGAACATGAATGCATGCAAAATGACATAAGGCCTGAAACTTAAGACACGAAATCATGTAAGAGACTTAAATTAGTCCTTTGGCTTGAGTAGAGTGGAAAAGATATGGGTATTTCTTTTTCATGTCTACCTCAGCTTTCCATGTGGCACTTTTAACTTGTTGATTCCTCCAAAGGACATTGATGGAAGCTACATCTTTCTTTCTCAACCTCTTCACTTGTCTATCCAAAATCTCTACTGGCACCTCCTCATAGGTCAAAATATCTTCCACAATATCCAAGGTCACTATAGCACTTGGGTCACCCACACACTTTCTTAACATAGACACATGGAAGACTGGATGAACCATATTCATCTCCATAGGCAACTCCAACTCATATTACACCTTACAAACTCTCCTCAAAACTTTATAGGGACCCACAAACCTTGGGCTTAAATTCCTCTTCTTACCAAATTGGACCACATCCTTCATGGGTAAGACTTTTCAGTAAACCAAATCACCAATATTGAACTCAAGATCTTTTCTCCTCAGTTCAGAATAGGACTTTTGTCTACTTTGGGCTGTTTTCAATCACTCCTTTATCAATCTCACCTTCTCCAAGGCCTCCATGACCAAATCCGAGTATAGAAAATCCATCTCCCCCACTTCAAACCACCTAACAGGGGACCTACAATGCCTACCATATAAACCTTCAAAGGGAACCATACCAATGTTTGAGTGGAAGTTATTGTTGTAAGCAAACCTAATAAGTGGAAGATGTTCATGAGTTATGATAGTCCTCTTGGCTTGACCATCCATTTGAGGATGAAAAGCCATTCTTAGCTTAACTTTGGTACCAAGACCTCGTTGGAATGACCCCAAAAGTGAGAAGTGAATAGACCACCATGATGCAAAATGTTAGACAAGGGCACCCCATATAATCTAACCAAGTCATGAATGTATAACTTGGCATAATCTTCGGCACCATAAGTGGTTTTGACCGGTAGGAAGTGAGCTGACTTTGTCATTCTATCCACAATAACCTATATAAAGTCAAAGTGTTTTCTATTCTTAGGTAACCCAACCAAAATATCCATATTGACGTCTTCCCACTTCCAAGTAGGAATCTCTATGTCTTGTGCTAGGCCACCCAGTCTTTGATGTTTAGTTTTCATTTGTTGGTAATTGTCACATATGCATATGAATTAGGTAATATCTCCCTTCATACCACCTCCACTAATACACCTCCCTCAAGTCTCTATACATCTTTGTAGGATCAGGGTGAATGGAATAGGATGAATTATGGGCCTCATACAAGATTAATTCTTTCAAATTAACTACTTTGGCACACACAATCTACCTTGGTACCTAAGGGAACCACCTTCCCCTTGGTATAAAACCTCAACTATACCATCTCTCACCAAGGCCTTGAACTCTAGCAAGGCGGGGTCAAGATCTTGTTTTGCCTTCACCTTCTTAATCAAGGAAGATTTAGAACCATCAACAACCACTACACCATCATTATCAACTTTATCCAACCTAAACCCCAATCTAGCCACCTCCTTTCCACCATCATCAACATGAGCTAGACTACCCATGGACACTCTACTTAGAGCATCGGCCATACCATCATCACCAAATTTGAGGTATGTGGGTTTCAACCATTGGGTCCTTTCACCCATGGTGTCTAACCTTCTTTTTCATGTAAATTGCATGTTTTCAAGTTTATTATTTATTGGTATATTCTACTATGAAATTTGAATATAAACTATGTTGGGACTTCATAAAATATGAATTGTTTAAGCATATTTTGGGATATGAATCTGTGATTTATGATTAGAATTGATGAGAGATTTTATTGTATCTTGCATGAAGGCACTACCAAGTGTTGGTGGGTTGGATTATCTTAAGTTTTCTCATATGATTTCACTCTTGAATTGCATTGATTTGAACTAGCATCCCACCAAGTTTTTGCTAAAATATCCAGTTAAGGGTTCTTGAGTTATTCATGATCTATTGCATGGCCATGAGTCAATTGACTATATGATGATGAAAGGAATGTTTGCATGTCATGAATTTTCATAAAAAATATCTATAGTGTTGCAAGTTAACCACAAATTAAGGGGGTGCTGTGCCTCAACCACTATGATGAAAGGTACTCTGTCCATCTACTAGTTAAGGGGTATATACCTTAATCACTATGTTGGAGGGTGCTATGTACCTCTGCCATGTTGAGGGGTATATACCTTAACCACATTGATGGGGGATGACATGCCCATCTACCATGTTGAGGGCTATATACCTTGACCACTATGATGTGGGTTGACATGCCCATCTACCAATTGAGGGGTATACACCTCAATCACCTTCTAAGGTGGTGACATTCCTTGGATTCCAAGTACTATTTTGCTTGGTCTATCATGATGGTCTCTTCCTACACTTGTAATATGTTCTAAAAAGCATGTTTTACTTCAAACATTAATCATGCATGTCATGTTGCTAATATACTATCTCTTGCTTATGATTATGCATTTTAATTATGTTGCTTATCTCTTGTTGTGTTGCATCCTACATACTTAGTACATCAAAATATACTAACACATGCTCTATGCCTACATGATGTTACCATGTAGGAACCCGAGCCCCTCACGATCATCCTCCCCATGGCTAGTTGGTCATCTTGAAGAATAGCTTTTGGTGAGTCCTCAAGTTTGGGGATACTAACTTTGCAATGCTACTTTTGTTATCTCTTATGTTAAACTTTGATACTAAAAGGGTGAGCATGGAAAGTGTCTCAATCCCCAACATCTTTGCTAGAGGTTTGGTTAGAGAAGTTATGTAATTATGCTTGAGCTTTGACTCTTTTGATGATTTATGCTATTAAAGACTTCCCTTAGGCCTTTTAACCTTGTTTCTACTCTGTTGTTGTCGCTTACTTTGCTTCCACAACCAACGATATGGAATGATATGCTAATAGGCTTGTTTTAGGTCCCTTTAGGTTCCCATTCGTTGTATCACGTTAGGCCCTAGGCTTGGATCATGGTAAACTTAGTATCAGAGCACTAGGTTGTAAATTATCCTCAACATCCAACACACCGCATAAATTAGAGTCTTATTCATGGTTGTGAAGTGCACCACAACTATGAGTAAGGGGCTATGAAGTGTTTTAGAAAATATTTACCTTTTTGTTGATCTATGTCGTTCTATAGAAGTTAAGGTAAGGTTTTCACCTAATAAATGTTCTTTGCTATTTTAGATCATGCCTATTTCAAGAGGAAGAAGATCCCACACTCCTGAAGAACAACCAGTTCATGAAGAGTTCATGGATGCTATTACCATTAGATTAAGCTGTAACTAATCAAATCAATCAAGGAGTCGAAGCCCCTCATGCTCCTACTCAGCATTAGGGAAAGGGATTTCATGAGAATGAACCCATTGGAGTTCCATGGGTCTAAAGTAGATAAAAATCCTCAAGAATATATTAGTGAGGTGTACAAAGTGTTGTCTATTATGGGTGTTAGATTAGAGGAGAAGACGGAGTTGGCGACTTATCGACTCAAGGGGTGGCTCAAATTTGGTTCTCTCAATGGAAGGAGGAGAAGGGGAACAACAATGTGATCCTTTGGGAGGAGCTTGAGGCAGCATTTCTCAACCAATTCTTCCCTCTTAAGCTAAGAGAGGCCAAAATAATGGAGTTCATGAATTTGAACCAAGGGTCCTTGAGTGTGAGGGAGTATGCCCTCAAGTTCAACCAACTCTCTAAATATGCTCCACAACTGGTAGCCAAGCTAAGGTCTAGGATGAGCATATTTGTGATGGGTGTGTTTGACTTAGTAAATGAAGAATGTTGTGCCACTATGTTGATAGGTGATATGGACTTGTCCTACCCTCATGACTTATGCCGAACAATTGGAGGGGGAGAAGTTGAGAAAGAGGAGAATGGGTGAGCCAAGAGGGCCCATATTGAGGGAAGATTCCAAAGTTACAAGGGTGGATGATTTCATCAAGGTCAAGGGTCTTCTAATGCTCTTAATAGAATATTTGCTAATGACAACCCAAGGGTCGAAGGTTGTGTTGGTGTGTTGCCTAATTCTATGTGCCCAAAATGTGGTAAAGGTCACAATGGCCCACCTTTTGAAGGATACAAATGCTTCCTATGGGTCCAATGAAGTGTGTCATAGTTATAAGGTGATTAATTGTCCACGAGCATAACATAAGGGTAGAGATGGTTGTCCATAAGGCTAAGGTACTAATGCAAGTCCTAGAGAAGGGAAGGTCAGCAAGGTGGTGCCCCAAGGCACAATCGGTTCTATACTCTTCAAGGGACGCAAGGGTTACATGAGGTGTATAATATCATCACTAGTATGTTAAAAGTCTTTGAGGTTGATGTTTATGCATTGATAGACCTGGGTGCCACTCTTTTTTTTGTTACTTCTTTTGCAGCGAAAAACTTCCATGTTAAACTCTAATTGTTGTGTGAGCCATATGAGGTGTCTACTCTTATTGGTGCATCCATTATTGCTAGAAGGGTCAATAGAAATTATCCCATTTTTATTTTGCATAAAATAATGCATTGTGATTTTGTTAAGTTGGATATGGTGGACTTTGATGTCATTCTTGGGATGGATTAGTTGTAAGCATATTATGCCTCTATTGACTATAGAATCCGTAGGGTCAAATTCCAATTCCCTAATGAACCCATCCTTGAGTAGGAGAGTCATGATATGGTGGTTAAGGTTAAATTCATTTCTTGTATTAAAGCCCAAAGGTTGACTTCTAAGGGTTTTCTCTATCATCTTGTGAGGATTAGGAATGTCGAGTCCAAAGTCCTTCCTATAGAGTCGGACCCAGTGGTGAATGAGTTCCTTGATGTCTTTCCTAATGAATTTACCGGTGTCCCTCTCGAAAGGGAAATAGATTTTAGCATAGGCCTCCTTCTCGATACTCGACCCATTTCTATTCCCCCTTACTATATGGCCCCATCGGAGTTAAAGAAGTTGAAAGAGCAATTAAGGGACTTGTTGGAGAAGGGTTTTATTATGTCTAGCCAATCACCTTGGGATGCACAGGTCTTGTTTGTGAAGAAAAAGGGTGGTTCTCTGAGAATGTTTATGGACTATCGGTAAACAAGGATTGATGATCATTTTGACCAACTTTAAGGGGCTAGGTTTGTCACGACCCAAGCCAAGGGCTAAGATGTGACATGGAGAATGGGAATCCAAAGGGACCCAAACAATCCTCTTAGCATGTCAATCACACATCCTTTATCGCGGAAGCAATGTAAACAACAACAAGAGATATAATAAAAGGAAAGCAGGACTAAGGGAATACTTGATATTCCTAAAATCTTAAGGAGTCAAGCTCATAGCATAAGTACATCATAATATCCAACAACACCTCTAACAAGGAATGGAATGGGGGCTAAGGCATTCTTCGGTATCACCCTCATAATAACAAGTATTCAATATAAAGAAGTCTCAAAATAGAAAAAGTAATGTAGATAGTGTCATCAGACTTGAGGACTCACCAAAGCATATCTCTGAAGTTCAACTAGCCACGTGGAGGATAATCAAAAGGTGCTCTGGTCCCTACATGGTAATATCATGCAGGCATAGAGTATGTGTTGTTCCATTTCAATGTACTAAGTATGCGGGATGCAATATAAAAAGACAAATGCATAATAATCAGCGATAGATAAGCATAATCTTAATATGGCATGCATGATCAATGCTTGAAGTAAAATATGTTTATAAATCATTCAACTTGCATAGAACATGTTACATATGTGGAAAGAGACCTTAATCGACAAACAATAAGACCAAATGAGCTACCAATTTGAATTCTGATGATTACCCCTCAGTGGTAAAGAGCTGGTCTACTTGCCAAGGTAAACCATACTTCACCTTATGGGAGCCTATCCCATTTTAGAGAAGTAACCGCCCTTATAGGAACCTATCTCATTTCAGGGTGAATTTTATGATACTGTTCACTAAATGGATCCTAATGCCCTTAGACCGAAATAGAAAATTAAGGAAGCGCTATCACTACTCCTCATTGAGTCCGCATTGTGGAGCCATGCGAACCCCTACTAGCTTGCAAAATTGGCAAAAATCATTTTTCGCTATGGGTCTTCTAAAATCTGATTTATACCTATTTCTCGCTCAATTTTGCCCCCTAATCAAGAATATGACATTAGAATTTTAATATCATGCATGAATTTTGAGATATATAGAAATTACAATTATGGACATTTTTGAAGCACATTTTTTTGGCATTTCAATATCTCCCCCTTGGGAATATTTGTCCCTGAATGTCAAAGAAACATGTATAACAGAGATAATCATAAAAATTTCAGCCTAACATGAATGCAACAAATGCATTTAAACATCATTCTTAAAAATCTCACATGAATGTCAAAGATCATCATAAAGTTACTACCATGAACATGAATGTCATGCAAAATGACATGAGGGCTGAAACTTAAGACTTGAAATCATATAGGGGCTTAAATTAGTACCTTTGGATTGAGTAGAGTGGAAGAGATATAGATATCGCTTTTTCATATCCACCTCAACTTTCCATGTGCCACTTCCGAGTTATTGATTCCTCCAAAGGACCTTGACGGAAGTTACATTGTTGTTTCTCAATCTCTTCACTTGTCTATCCAAATTCTCCCCTGGGACCTCCTCATAAGTCAATATTCTCCTACAACACCTACAACATCCAAGGGCACTATGGAACTTGGGTCACCTACACACTTTCTCAACATGGACATATGGAAGACCAGATGAACCATGTCCATCTCTGAAACACCCCAAAAATGCCCCTAAAATGTGCTTTAAAATGCCCATAGTTGTAATTTCTATATATCTCAAAATTCATGCATGATATCGAAAATTTGACTTCATATTCGTGATCAAGGAGCAAATTGAGTGGGAAATACATATAACTCCAGCTTTCCAACAACTGTAGTAAAAAATCATTTTCCAAAAAGTTTGCAAAACACTGTATGTCCGCGCCCAGGCCGCGATATGCCTGGGGTGCAAAGCAGTGTTAATTTGACTGCCATGTTGGGTCCAAATCGTGGACTAAATGCAGACTAGTTCAAGTTTTCCCTTCATTTTTCATTTCGGCATAAGACATTTGGTGTTGGGCTAATGCCCACCCATACGTGAAAACATCTATACCTAGCCACTTTTCAACTCTATGTCATTCAAAACACTCCCAAAACCCTCTATAACACTTAGACAGATATTTTATCCAAATTTTGAATCTCAAGAACTTCATTCAAGCTTCAAGGTTTTTTCAAATCTACATCAAGGAATTCCCCAAGTTTAAAGAATGTGGGTTTCAACCATTGGGCCCTTTCATCCATGGTGCCCAACCTTCCTTCTTATGGAAATTACATGTTTCTAAGTTGTGTTACTTTTGGCTATTACTTATTATAAATTATGATTACAAATTATGTTGTAGATTTATGAAATGTTGATTAGAAACACATGGCTACCTCTTTCAAGCTTATACTATGAGATGGTTTATCTATTGTGATTATGCATGTTTTGAGCTATGAAACTATGATCTATTATGAGATTTGATGATGGATTTCAAGGTATCTTACATAATGGTTTTATTATATGCTGGTGGGTTGATTTGGTTTTAAGTTTTCTCACATTATTTCACTATTGAATTACAAAATTTTGGACTAGCATTGAACATCCGCCGATTATTTGATAAAATATCTTGACACGAATTTCTTAAGCTATTGATGATCTATTGCATGGATTAAGTGACTATATGATGATTAAGGGATTGTATGTATGTATGGAATTCATGAATGTATCTATAGTATTGCAAGTTGACCACACCTCGTTGGGGGTTGACATGCCCAACCACCTTATGGAGGGGTGACATACCTTGACCACCTCATTCGGGGGTGACATGACTGTACTACATGTTGAGGTGTATGTACCTTGACCACCCTCATCAGGGGGTGACATACCTGTATTACCACATCAACGGGTATGTACCTTGACCACCTCGTTAGAGGTGACATGCCCGTACTACCACATCAAGGGGTATGACCGTGACCACCTCGTCGAGGGGTGATATGGCCGTACTACCAATTGAGGGGTAGGTACCTGAATCACCTTCAAAGGGGTAACATACATTGGATTCCAAGTAATAGTTGCTTGGTCTATGACTATGGTCTCCTACTACACATGTATTATGTTCTATATAAGATATATGATCTACAAGCATGTTTTAGTCAAAGCATTGATCATGCATGCCATATTGATACTATACTTATCCATTGCATATGATTATGAATTTTTATTACATTGGCTTATATCTTGTTGTATTGCATACTACATACTTAGTACATTCAAACGTACTAATGCATACTCTATGCCTACATGATATTACCATGTAGGAATCGGAGCACTTCACGGTCATCCTCCAAGTGGCTAGTTTTGGCATCTTGAAGATAAGCTTTTAGTGAGTCCTCAAGTTCAGGGACACTAGCTATGCTACTCTTGCCTATGTTATTAATCTATGTTGATCTTTAATACTATGAGGGTGAGCCCAGAAAGTATCTTGGCCCCCACCCATCTATGTATAAAGGTGTTGTTGGAATAATTGATGTATCTATGCATTGAACTTCACTCTTGAGTATTTAATGATTATCTAAGACTTCCCTTAGTCCCTTTATCCTTATTTAGATCTCTTGTTGCTGTTATTTTGCTTCTTTGACCAAGGATGTCTAATTGATATGCTAAGAGGCTTGTTTGGGGTTCCTTTGGTTTCCTTATTTGCCATGTCATATCTAGGACCTACGCTTGGGTCGTAACAAACTTTGTATCAGAGCTGACGCTACCCCAAAAAGTGCTTGAAAATATGCCTTCTAAGTGCCCAGAAACATAGTTTCCGCATATTTCAAATTCATGCGTGATATCAAAAATCTGAATTCATATTTTGGATCGGGGCTGAAATTGAGTGGGGAATAGGTCTAACCCCAATTTTAGAGCAAACGAATTGCAATTTCATTTTTTAAAGTGTAAATTCTAGTGAGTAATGCACGCCCCTGACATGACGTGCAAAGGGCGCGTTACAGTGTATTTTTGTTCAGTTTTCTCTATCTTTGTCTAAGTCATTTTGCTCTTGGGACTAAGTATTCCCATGCATGAAAATACCTATACTGAGCCCTATTTCACCCTCACATCATACAAAACATTTCTCAATACTCACTCAAACACTTAGATAAATATTTTACCCAAAATGCAAGTCCTAAAACTCAAATCGGATCTTAAGGTTTTTATTCAAGCTTCAACTCTCCATTTTCAATCTTCTTCAAGGATTCTCCAAAGTGTATGTGGGTTTGATAATGGGTTCCTTTTGCCAATGATGCCCAAGCTTTCTTTTTACTTAAATTGCATGATTTCAAGTTGATTTACTTATGGGTATTACTTATTATGAGTTAGACTATGAACTATGCTGGGGTTTCATGAAATTGTGACTATATTTACCATATTTTGAGCTATAAATCTATGACCCATTGTGGGATTTGATGAAGGATTTTGATATATATTGCTTGGGTGTGTTACCAAGTATTAATGTATGGTTTTACAATAGATTTTCTTGTATGATTGCATCCCTAAATTGCATGATTTATATTTACACTACACATCCATCAAGTGTTTGATAAAATATCTGGTTATAGTTTTTTGAGGAATTGAAAGTACAATGCATGTATTATGAGTTGAATGACTTTATGATGATAAAGGGAATGTTTGTGTGTAATATTCTCTTATATACTGTTGGAAAGTGACCATGCCTTATTCGGGGTAACCATGTCGATGGGTTTGTACCTTGACACCTATCAAGGGTTTGTGCCTTGATAATTGGGTTGAGGGTTGATACCTCAATCACCATGGGTGGTAGGGTGTGACAATCCACCAACCAATCAAGGGGTTTGTACCTTGCTACCCGGGTTGAAGGGTTGGTACCTCAATCACCATGGGTGGTAGGGATCAGCTAACCAACTAAAGGGGTTTGTACCTTGGTAAACTATGGGTTCTATACCGATGGTCTCTTCTTACATATATATTATTTTTTATGTAAGCATGTTTTACTTAAGCGTTGATCATACATGCCATATTGTTATTATTTTATCTATTGCTTATGATTATGAATTTTGACTATGTTGCGTTTCTCTTGTTGCATTGCATCTTATATACTTAGTACATTCAAACGTACTAATGTATACTCTATGCCTACATGATGTTACCATGTAGGGACCAGAGCCCCACTTGATCCTCCTCCTCCACGTGGCTAGTATGATTTCTATTAAGCTAGTTGGTGAGTCCTCCATTCCAAGGATAATATCTATGTTCTTATCCTATGTATTACGACTCTCTTGCTATATTGTATATTTTGATATGAGGGTGAGCCCCGTTACTTGTCTTGGCCCCCGCTAACTTCTATGTTTAGAGGTGTTGTTGGAGATGTTATGTATAAAGCTATGAGCTTTGACTCCCTCTTGACTCTTGTTGTTTATGGTATGAAAGATGTCCCTTAGCCCCTATTATCCCTATTTACTATCTCTTTTTGTTATTTTATTTCTTCTACGACCAATGATATGTAATGATGTACTAAGGGGCTTACTTAGGTCCTTTCAAGTTCCCCATGCACCTTGTCCATCTAGGCCCTAGGATTGGGTTGTGACAAACTTATTGTTGGAGCATTAGGTTGTTAATAATCCTTGGCATCCAACACACCTCATCGATTAGAGTCTTACTTATGGTTGTGTTATGCACCACAACTATGAGTAAAAGGCTTGAGATGTTTTAGGGAATGTTTCCCTTTTTATTACTCTATGCCATGCTATAGAAGTTGAGGTAAGATTTTCCCCCTAATGATTGTTCTTTGTTATGCTACATCATGCCTAACACAAGAGGAAGAAGAACCCGTACACCCGAGGAATAATCGACTCATGGTGAGCTCTGGGATGCTCTCACTTTGCTTGCACAACTTGTGGCTAATCAAGCCAATCAAAGGGCCCAAGCCCCTTATGCTCCTACTCTAGCATCTTGGAGAAGAGACTTCATGAGGATGAACCCATCAGAATACTATGGATGTAAGTAGATAAGGACCCTCAAGAGTTCATTGATGAGGTCTACAAGGTATTGGCGATCATGGGGGGTTAGACCGAAAGAGAAAGCGGAGTTGGCAGCCTACCAACTCAAAGGATAGCACAAATATGGTTTAATCAATGGAAGAAGGAGAAGGGTATCAATAATGTGGTGCTTTGGGAGAAGTTCAAGGCAACTTTTCTTAATCGGTTCTCCCCTTTAGAGCTTAGGGAGGCCAAAATGGTGGAGTTATAAATTTGAAACAAGTGTGTCTGAGTGTGAGGGAGTATGCCCTCAAGTTCAATCAACTCTCTAAATATACTCCCCACTTGGTTGCCGACCCAAGCCTAGAATGAACAAGTTCATGATAGTTGTGTCTGATTTGGTGAGTGAGGAATGTTGGTCCGCTATGATGATTATTGACATGGATTTTCCCCTTTTAATGACCTATGCCAAACAAATGGAGGAGGAAACATTGAGGAAGAGGAGGAGTAATGAGGCTCGGAAGGCTCTTTTTAAGGGAAAGTTCCAAGGTGGAAAGGGTGGCTAATTCCATCAAGGCCAAGGGTCTTCTCATACTTCTAATAGGGGATTTGCCAATTACTTCCCAAGGGCCCAAGGTGTTAGTCGTGTGATTCATGACATGTATGTTCAAAATGTGGTAGGGGTCACGGGGGCCTATACTTGAGAGACACAAATGCATGTTATGGATATGGGGAGGTGGGTCACAAAAGATTGATTTTCCTTGTAACTGAAACAAGGGTAAGGAGGTTCATCCACAATTTACAAATGTGGTTCCTATGGGGAAAGGTGGTCAATAAGGTGATGCCCCAAGGCATAATCGATTTTATGCTTTGCATGGGAGGCAAGTGGTTGATGAGGTGTCCGATATCATCACCACTATGGTTAAAATCTTTGACTTTGATGTGTATGCATTGATTGATCCAGGGGTCACTCTTTCTTTTGTTACACTTTTTGTTGCCAAAAAGTTTCATGTTGAGCCCGAATTATTGTCTGAGTCTTATGAGATGTCTACTCCTATTGATGTATCTACTATTGCAAGAAAGGTCTATAGAAATTGTCCCATTTGCATCTTGCATAAAATCTTGCCTTGTGATCTTGTTGATTGGAATATGGTTGATTTTGATATCATTCTTGGGATGGATTGGCTGCATGCATATTATGCCTCTATTGATTATAGAACCTGCAGGGTGAAGTTCCAAATTCCCAAAATGAACCCATCCTTGAGTTGAGAATCATGAAGTAGTGGTTAACGTTAGGTTCATCTCTTGCATTAAAACCCATAAGTTGATCTCTAAAGGGTGTTTTTATTATCTTGTGAGGGTTAGGGATATGAAGTCCAAAGTCCTTCCCATAGAGTTGGTTCTGGTGGTAAATGAGTTTTTTGATGTCTTTCCAAATGACCTTCCCAGTGTTCCTCACGAAAGGGAAATAGATTTTGGTATAGACCTTCTCCTCGATACTCAACTTATTTCTATTCTCCTTTGCCATATGGCCTCGACAGAATTAAAGGATTTAAAGGAGTAATTGAGGGATTTGTTAGAAAAGGGTTTTACTAGGCCTAACCAATCACCTTGGGGTGCACCAGTGTTATTTGTAAGGAAGAAGGATGGGTCTCTTAGGATGTGTATTAACTACCGGCAACTTAATAGGGTCACCATCAAGAATAAGTATCCTCTTCTAAGAATTGATGATTTGTTTGACCAACTTTAATGGGCTAGCCATTTCTCTAAGATTGATCTTCGATAAGTGTATCTTCAATTGAAGGTAAGGGAGTGTAACATTCCCAAGACAACCTTTCGGACTAGGTATGGGCATTATGAATTTGTGGTTATGTCTTTTGGGTTGACCAATGCACCAGTTATCTTTATAGATCTTATGAATAGGGTCATAAACTCTACCTTGATTTTTTTATGGTGGTTTTCATTGATGATATTTTGATCTATTCTTATAGTGAGGAGGAGCATATGGCTCATATGAGGGTAGTGTTGCAAAGATTGAGCGAAGAGAAGTTGTATGCTAAATATAATAAGTATGAATTTTGGTTAAAATAAGTTGCCTTTCTAGGTCATGTGGTGTCGGGGGATGGTATTAAGGTGGATCCTAAGAAGATGGGTGTAATTAGAAATTGGCCTAGACAATTGACTCCATCGGACATTAGGAGCTTCTTGGGCTTAGTGCTTACTACTAGAGGTTTGTGAGTGGGTTCTGTTTTATTGCTTCTCCCATGACAAAGTTGAACCAAAAGAAGGCTAAGTTTGTGTGGACTGATGATTGTGAAAGGAGTTTCCATACCTTTAAGGATAAGCTTGTCTCTGCTCCTATCTAGTCTCTACTAGAAGGGTTGGAAGGGTTTGTGGTGTATTGTGATGCCTCCCAAATTGGTTTGGATTGTGTATTGATGCAAAATGGTAAGGTGATAGCCTATGCTTCTAGGTAACTCAAAGTGCATGAAATGAATTATCCTACTCAAGATCTTGAATTGGCTGCTGTGATTTTTGCTTTGAAAATTTGGCATCATTATTTGTAAAGGGTGCATGTTGATGCATATACCGATCATAAGATCCTCCAATATGTGTTCACTCAAAAAGATCTCAACTTGAGGCAAAGAAGGTGGTTAGAATTTCTTAATGACTATTATATGAGTGTGCATTATCATCCTAATAAGGCTAATATTGCAGCAAATGCTTTGAGTAAGGTGTCTATGGGTAGCCTAGCTCATGTTGGTGGTGGGGGAATAGAGGTGGCTAAGAAGGTTCATCGGTTACCTAGATTTGGGGATAGGTTGAAAGAGGCCGATAATGGTGGGATTGTGGTTATTGGTAGTTCAAAGTCTTCCTTGGTTGATGAGGTAAAAGAAAAGCAAGATCTTGATCCCTCCTTGTTAGATTGGAAGGCCTTGGTGAAAGAGGTCAAGGTGGAGGTTTTCTCCAAAGAGGGATATGGTTCCCTAAGGTACCAAGGTACGTTGTGTGTACTTTGTCTTGATGACTTGAGAGAGAAGATTCTTAATGAGGATCATGGCGCTTCCTATTCTAGTCACCCTGATTCTACCAAGATATGTAGGGATTTGAGGGATGTGTTTTGGTGGGGAGCTATAATGAAAGACATTGCGAAATTTGTATCCGGTTGTCATAGTTGGCAACAAGTCAAAGCCGAGCACCAAAGGTTGGGTGGCCTAACCCAAGACAGAGAGCTTCCTACATAGAAGTTGGAAGAAATTAGCATGGATTTTATGGTTGGATTGCCTGAGACTAAAAAGGGTTTTGATTCTATTTGGGTTGTGGTTGATAGTATGACAAAGTTGGCTCATTTCCTAGCGGTTAAGACTACTTATGGGACCAAAGACTATGCTAAATTGTACATTCATAAGTTGGTGAGATTGCATGGGGTACCCTTGTCTATCATATCGGATTGTGGTACTTAATTCAGTTCACAGTTTTGGAGATCCTTCCAAAGAGGTCTTGGAACCAAGGTAAAGCTTAGTACAACCTTCCACCTTCAGAAAGTTGGCCAAGACAAAAGAACTATCCAAACTCTTGAGGATATGCTTAGGG
This sequence comes from Solanum sejunctum, assembly GCA_025642045.1. Taxonomy (NCBI): domain Eukaryota; kingdom Viridiplantae; phylum Streptophyta; class Magnoliopsida; order Solanales; family Solanaceae; genus Solanum; species Solanum sejunctum. The sequence continues at coordinate 131,105 of JAOTQJ010153334.1, forward strand.
CTTGTATTTTGGAGTTATGGGTAGTTGGGATGATTATCTTCCATTGATTGAATTGGATTATAGCAATAGCTATCATTCTAGTATTGAAATGGCTGCTTTTGAGGCCCTTAATGGTCGACGTTCAAGATTACCAATTGGGTGGTTTTGAAGTGGGAGAGATGGCTTTTTTGGGTCCAGATCTAATTACGGATGCTATGGAGAAGGTAAGGTTGATTAGATAAAGGTTAAAAACATCCCAAAGTCACCAAAAGTCTTATACCAATGTGAGAAGAAGAGAGCTTGAATATAAAGTTTGTGATTGAGTCTATTTGAAGGTGTCACCCATGAAGGATGTAGTTCATTTTGGTAAGAAGGGTAAACTAAGTCCAGGGTTTGTGGGTCTTTATAGGGTGATGAGGAGGATTGGTAAGGTGGCTTACGAGTTGGATTTGTCCACTGAGATAGAATTAGTTCATTCGGTTTTCCATGTGTTTATGTTGAGAAAATGTATAGGTGACCCTAATGTTATAGTTGGGGGTTGTTGAAGACAACTTGACATATGAAGAAGTTCCAATAGAGATCTTTGATAGACAAGTGAAGAGGTTGAGGAATAAGGATGTTGCTTCCGTTAAGGTCCTTCGTAGGAATCAATAAGTTGAAAATGCTACATGGGAGGCCGAAGTAGATATGCAAAAATGACATCTTATCTCTTCCATCCTACTAAAGACTAAGGTACTAATTCTATGTCTTGTATGTGATTTCTTTTCTCATGTTCCAGCCCCTAAGTCATTTGCATCATTCATTTTATATTGACAAAGTTCATGGTGATTTACTCTTGTGTTGAGATTTAAAAATGATGTTTTAAGTGTGTTTGTTGTATTCTTGTTGGGGCTGATTTCTTCATGATTACTCTTCTGATATACATTTCTTTGATCTTCAGGTACGAATGTTCCCAAGGGGGAGATATTGAAATGACCCCAAAAAGTATTCAAAAATGTGCCTCGGAAGTGTCCGGAATCATAATTTCCATATATCTCAAAATACATATGTGATATAAAAATCCGACTTCATATTCCTGGTCAGGGGGTCCAATTGAGTGAAGAAAGGGTCTAAACCCAATTTTAGAGAAAATGAATTGCAATTTCATTTTTCCAAACTACAAATTCTAGTTAGCAAACTGTGCCCCTAGCACGACGCGCCAAGGGCGCTCTACAGTGTATTTTTGTTAAGTTTTTTCTATCTCGGTCCAAGATATTTTGTCTTGGGCCTAAGTGTTTCCATACATAAAAATACCTATACTTAGTCATATTTCACATTCACATTACACAAAATATTCCCCAATACTCACTCAAAGACTTAGACAAATATTTCATCCTAAATTCAAGTGCCAAAACTCAATTCGGATCTTAATATTTTCATTCAAGCTTCAAGTCTCCATTTCCAATCTTTTTCAACGATTCTCCAAAGTCAAGGTATGTGGGTTTCATTCATGGATTCCTTTCACCCATGATGCCCAAGCTTCCTTTTTTCTTAAATTTCATGATGTCAAGTTGATTTACTTATGGGTCTTACTTACTACGAATTAGACTATGAACTATGTTGGGGTTTCATGAAATTCTGACTGTTTTTACCATGTTTTGAGCTATGCATCTATGACTCATTGTGGGATTTGATGAAGTTTTTTGATGTATTAAGGTGTTACCAAGTATTAATAGATAGTTTTACAATGGATTTTCTTGCATGATTTCATCCCTAAATTGTATGATTTTATACTAGCTCTGCACATTCGCCACGTGTTCGATAAAATGTCCGATTATAGTTTCTTGAGGAATTGAAGGTGTAATGCATGTCTTATTAGTTGAATGACTTTATGATGATGAAAGGAATGTATGTATATGATATTCTCCTTGATAGTGTTGGAAAGTGACCATGCCCTACTCGGGGGGTTAAGAGCCTAGGTAACCATGTCAAAGGGTTTGTACCTTGATACCAATCAAGGGTTGTGCCTTGATAACCGGGTTAAGGGGTTGGTACCTCAATCACCATGGGTGGTAGGGTGTGATGCTCCACCAACCAATCAAGGGGTTTGTAGCTTGATAACCGGGTTGAGGGGTTGGTACCTCAATCACCATTGGTGGTAGGGTGCGACGATCCACCCACCAACCAAAGGGGTTTGTACCTTGGTAAAATATGGGTTCTATAATGATGGTCTCTTCTTACACATGTATTATATTTTATGTAAGCATGTTTTACTTAAGCATTGATATTACATGCCATATTGTTATTATGCTTTCTATTGCTTGTCATTATGCATTTTGACTATGTTGTGTATCTCTTGTTACATTGCATCCTACATACTTAGTACATTCAAACATACTAACGCATACTCTATGCCTACTTGATGTTACCATGTAGGGATGGAGCCCCACTTGATCATCCTTCTCCACGTGGCTAGAATTCTCTCAAGCTAGTTGGTGAGTCCTCCATTCCAGGGATAATGTCTATGTTCTTATGTTATATATTTTGACTCTCTTTCTTTATTGTATATTTTGACTATGAGGGTGAATACGATTGCTTGTCTTGGCCCCCGCTAAGTTCTATGTTTAGAGGTGTTGTTGGACATATTATGTATAAGGCTATGAGCTTTGACTCTCTCTTGACTCTTGTTGTTTATGATATGAAAGATGTCCCTTAGCCCCAGTTATCCTATTTACTATCTCTTGTTGTCATTTTATTGCTTCCGCGACCAAGGATATGTAATGATGTACTAAGACGCTTGCTTAGGGTCCTTTCGGGTTCCCCATAAGTTCTGTCATATCTAGGCTCTAGGATAGGGTCGTGACAAGAGCACTCGGTTGCTAATGATCCTCGGAATCCAACACAATGCATCAATTAGAGTCTTGTTCATGATTGTGAAGTGCACCACAACTATGATCAAGAGGCTGTGAGGCATTTTAGGAAATGTTTTCCTTCTTCATGATCTATGTCATGCTTTAGGAGTAGTGTAAGGTTTTTTCCTCTATAGAATGTTCTTTGCTATTTTAGATCATGCTTATTCCAAGAGAAAGAAGAGCCCTTAATCCAGAGGAGCAATCTGCTCTCCCACTCTACAAGCTCCTCATGATGGGGGAGTAGCCCATGAAGAGTTCTGGGATGCTATTACCACCATATTGGCTTATGCCATGACCAATCAAATTAATCAAGGGTACCTAACCCCTCATGCTCGTACTGCGGCCTCAAGGGTGAGAGATTTTACTAGGATGAACCCATTAGAGTTCCATGGGTCCAAGGTGGATGAGGATCCACAAGAATTTGTTGATGAAGTGTATAACATGTTGTCCATTATGGGGGTAAAACTCAGAGGAAAAGAAGGAGTTGGCAGCCTACCAACTCAAAGGGGTGGCTTAAATATGGTTCACTCAATGGAAGATGGAGAAGGGAAATGGTGATGCTATCCCTTGGGAGGAAACCATAGCGGCATTTATTGACCGGCTCTTTTTTATTGAGCTATGGATGCAAAAAATAATGGAATTTATGAATCTAAAGCAAGGGTCTATGATTGTGAGGGAGTATGCTCTCAAGTTCAACCAACTCTCCAAGTATGCCCCATAATTGGTTTCTGAGCCGAGGTCTAGGATGAACAAATTTGTGTTGGGTGTGCCCAACATGGTGAATGAGGAGTGTCGTATCGCCATGTTAATAGGTGATGTAGAACTATCCTGCCTCATGACATATGACGAACAACTAGAGGGGGGAAAGATATGAAAGAGAAGAAGTGGTGAGGCCAAGAGGGCTCATCTTGAAGGTGGATTCTAAAATCCCAATTGTGGCCGGTTTCCTCAAGGCTACAAGTTCCAAGTCCAAGGGTCTTCCAATACTGCTAATAGGAGGTTTCATAATGATAATCAAAGATTCCAAGGTGGTGGTGGTGGGGTGCCAAATCCTAGGTGCCCAAGGTGTGAAAGGAATCATAGTGGTCCATGTTTGAAGAATTCCAATGCTTTCTTTGGTTTAGCTGAAGTGGGTCATAAGGTAATTGATTGTCCACGTGTATAAAACAAACGTAGAGATGGTCATTCACAAGGGCAAGGTGTAAATGCGGGTCCAAAGGGAAGAGGAGGCCAACAAGGGGGTGCTCTAAGGAAAAATGGGTTCTATGCTCTTCAAGGGAGACAAGGGGTAGATGAGGTGCCCGATGTTGTCACCGGTATGTTAAAGATTTTTGATTTGATGTGTCTGCTTTGATTAATCCCAGTGCCACTCTTTCTTTTATTACTCCTTTTGTTGTCAAAATGCCTCATGTTATCCCCGAATTGTTGTGTGAACCCTATGAAGTGTCTACCCCCATTGGTGAGTCTATTGTTGCTAAAAGAGTCTATATAAATTGTCCCATATCATATTGCATAAAATCATTCCTTGTGATTTGTTAAGTTAGATATGGTGGATTTTAATGTCATTCTTGGGATGGATTGGTTGCATGCATATTATGCTTTTATAGATTATGGAACCCGTATGATCAAATTCCAATTCCCAAATGAACCCGTCCTTGAGTGGAAAAGTTGAGATGTGGTGGTCAAGTCCTTGAGTGGGAAAGTTGAGATGTGGTGATCAAGGGTAGATTCATTTCTTGCATTAAAGCCCAAAGTTGATTTCTAAGGGGTGTCTCTATAATCTTATAAGGGTTACGGATATTGAGTCCAAAGTCCTTCCTATAGAGTCAGTTTCGGTGGTTAATTAGTTTCTTGATGTCTTTCCCAAAGAGCTTCCCGGTATTCCTCCCCAAAGGGAAATAGATTTTAGTATAGACCTTCTTCCAGATACTCAACCCATTTCTATTCCCCCTTACTGTATGGCCCGATCGGAGTTGAAGGAGTTGAAGGAGAAATTGAGAGATTTATTAGAGAAGGGTTTTATAAGGCCTAGTAAGTCCTATTTTGGTGCACTAGTGTTATTTGTGAAGAATAAGGATGGTTTTCTAAGAATGTCCATTGATAACCAGCAACTTAATAGAGTCACCATCAAGAACAAGTACCTCTACCAAGGATTGATAACCTTTTTGATCAACTTCAAGGGCTAGTCACTTCTCTAAGATTGATCTTTGGTCTGAGTATCACCAAGTGAAAGTGAGGGAGTGTGACATTCCCAAGATGACCTTTCAGACTAGGTAGCACTTTGAGTTTGTGATTATGTCCTTTAGGTTGACTAATACACTAGCTATATTTGTGGATCTTATAAATAGGGTCTTTAAAACCTATCTTGACTTGTTTGTGGGGGTTTCTATCGGTGATATCTTGATCTATTCCCATAGTGAGGAAGAGCATGTGGATCACTTGAGGCTGGTGTTGCAAATCTTGAAGGAGAGAGGTTGTATGCCAAATATGAAAAATGTAAGTTTTGGTTAAAATAGGTTGCTTTTCTAAGGCATATGGTGTTAGGTGATGACATTAAGGTGGATCCTAAGAAGACAGAGGTGATTAGAAATTGGCCTAGACCTTTGACTCCATCGGACATTAGAAGTTTCTTGGGTTTGGCAGCTTATTACTAGAGGTTTGTCAAAGGGTCCTTTTCTATGGCTTCCCTTGACTAAGTTGACCCAAAAGAAAGTAAAATTTGTATGGACCGATTAGTGTGAAAAGAGCTTCTAAACCTTGAAGGATAAGCTTATTTTCGATCCTATCTTGGATCTATCGGAAGGGTTAGAAGAGTTTGTTGTATATTGTGATGCCTCAAGAAGAGTTTTGGGGTGTGTTTTGATGCAAAGTGGTCAATTCACTTCTCACTTTTTAAGGTTCTTCCAAAGAGGTTTTCACTATCCATTTGAGGATGGTACCAAGATCTATTTGGAAGGACCTCCAAAAGTGAGAAGTAAATTGAGCACCAAGATCCGAAATGATAGACAAGGGCACCCCATGTAATCTAACCAACTCATGAATGTACAACTTGGCATAATCTTCATCACCATAAGTAGTTTTGACCAGTAAAAAGTGAGCCGACTTTGTCATTCTATCCACAACAACCCAAATAGAGTCAAAATGTCTCCTAGTCTTAGACAACCTAACCACAAAATCCATGTTGATCTCCTCCCACTTTCAAGTAGGAATTTCTATATCATGGGCTAGGTCACTCAGCCTTTGATGTTCGACCTTCACTTGTTGGCAATTGTGACACCCGGATATGAACTTTGCAATGTCTCTCTTCATACCACCCCACCAATATGCTTCCCTAGAGTCTCTATATATCTTTGTATAAGTGGGGTGAATGAAATAGGATGAATTATGGGCCTCCTTCAAGATCAATTCTTTCAAATCATCTAATTTGGCACACATAATCTGCCTTAGTACCTAAGTGGACCATCTCCCCCTTGGAGAAAACCTTGAGTTTACCATCTCTCACCAAGGCCTTCAACTCTAGCAAGGTAGGGTTAAGATCATGTTTTTCCTTTACCTCCTCAATCAAAGAAGATTTACAATCATCAACAACTACTACACCCCCATTATCAACTTCATCCAACCTAACCCCCAATCTAGCCAACTGGTGAACCTCTCTAGCCACCTCTTTCCCACCATCATCAACATGAGCTAACTACTCATAGACACCCTACCTAAAGCATTGGCCACAACATTAGCTTTGTTAGGGTTATAATGCATACTCATATCATAATCTTTAAGTAGTTCTAACCATCTTCTTCATCTCAAGTTAATATCTTCTTTTGGGTAAACACATATTAGAGACTCTTGTGGTCGATAAACACATCAAAATGAACCCCATACAAGTAGTGATGCCAAATTTTCAACGAAAATACCGTAGCGGCCAATTCAAGATCATAGGTGGGATAATTCATCTCATGCACCTTAAGTTGTTTGGTAGCATACGCTATCACGTTACCACTTTGCATCAAAATACACCCCAACAAATTTTCAATAGAGTTGAGATAGGAGTGGAGACAAGTTTATCTTTCAAAGTTTGGAAACTCTTCTCACACTTATTGGTCCACACAAATTTCACCTTCTTTTGTGTCAATTTAGTCATAGGAGAAGCAATAGAAGAGAAACCATTTACAAACCTTTAGTAATAACTTTCCAAACCCAAGAAACTTCTAATGTCCGATGGAGTCAAAGGTCTAGGCTAATTTCTAATTACCTCCGTCTTCCTAGGATCCACCTTATTGCCATCATCCAATATCACATGCCCTATAAAAGCAACCACTTTCAACCAAAACTCACATATCTCATATTCTCTATACAATCTCTCCTCCCTCAATATTTGCAATACCACCCTCAAGTGATCCACATGCTCCTTCTCACTATGGGAATAAATCAAGATATCATCAATACAAGCCACCATAAACAAGTCAAGGTAGGGTTTAAAGACCCTATTAATGAGGTCCATAAATATAGTTGGTGAATTAGTCATCTCGAAGGACATACCACAAACTCATAGTGCCCATACAATCTCTCCTCCCTCAATATTTGTGACTTTATTAAGTTGTCGGTAATCAATTCACATTCTAAGAGAACCATCCTTTCTTTGCACAAATAAAACTAGTGCACCCTAAGGTAACTTACTAGGCCTTATACAACCCTTTTCCAATAAATCCCTCATTTGCTCCTTCAATTCCTTCAACTCTGCCGGAGCCATATGATAAGGGGAATAGAAATGGGTTGAATATCGAGAAGGAGGTCTATACCAAAATCTATTTCCTTTTCAGGAGGAATAATGGGAAGCTCAGAGAGAAAGACATTAAGAAACTCATTAACCACCAGAATTGACTCAACATGAAGGACTTTAGACTCAACATCCCTAATCCTCACAAGGTGTTAGAGACAACCTATAGAAATCAACTTTTGGGCTTTAAGATAAGAAATGCATCTACCCTTGACCACTACATCACAACTTTCCCACTTTTGGACAGGCTCATTAGGGAATTGGAATTTAACCCTATGGGTTATACGATTAATAGAAGCATAATATGCATGCAACTAATCCATCGTAAGAATGACATCAAAATCCACCATATCTATTTCAACAAAATCACAAGGCATGAATTTATGCAATATGGACTCACCAACGGGGGTAGATACTTCATAAGGCTAACACAACAATTTGGGACTAACATGAAGCTTTTTGCCAACAAAAGGAGTAATAAAAGAAAGATTGGCACCCGGGTATATCAATGCATACACATTAAAATCAAAAACTTTTAACATACCTATGAATCACCATGCGAGGTCGAGTGACCCCCTAGAGGGGTATAGTTGGGAACGTCATTGGTCACCCTCATAATTACTAGCAACCCATGGAAAACGTATCAACTTATGATCTTTTGAGCCACACTTGAAGCATGAACTCGAACTGGCCAAACAATCTATCGGATGGTACTTTCCATAATTGTGGCACGGACGAGAGCCTTGAACACCAACACCCTAGCCTTTCCTTTGAGCATCTGGACAATTAACAACCTTGTCCCCTATATTTCCACACCAAAAGCATGCACCCATGTTCCTCCCAACATGTGCCACATTAATTTCTCCCACACTTCAGGCACCTAGGATGGGTCATGTCACGATCCAACCCAGGGGCCGTGAATGGTGCCGATAGGACACCGCGACAACTACTTATACTGAATCTTTACTTACGACAG